>JACEFZ010020519.1:52500-254757 GCA_014155875.1 Cepaea nemoralis
TCTCATTTAATTCATATAAGTAGTCATATAAGCTCTCCCGTTCCCGACTATCTGTCTGTCTGTCTATCTGTCTGTCTGTCTGACCCGGCCCGGTATCACCCAGTCTCTGGTGGGGAGCATCTCATTTAATTCATATACGTAGTCATATAAGCTCTCCCGTTCCCGACTATCTGTTTGTCTGTCTATCTGTCTGTCTGTCTGTCCCGGCCCGGCTTCACCCAGTCCCTGGTGGGGAGCATCTCATTTAATTCATATACGTAGTCATATAAGCTCTCCCGTCCCGACTGTCTGTCTATTCTGTGATGTATAAATGGATGTATATAATTATGCTCATTATTTATTATAACTCATATGCCTGAAAATAACTATAGACAAAGAGTTTAACAATAGTGCAAGTAAGTCCAACAATATGACTATAAAGTATATAGAAATGTTATTAAAAGTTATGCCCCTTGAAATAACTTTTCTAGAGTGAAGTCCCCCTGCTATATAGAAATTATATAATGAAAAAGTAAATGTTATTAAATAAGTAGAAGATTTTACACTAAGAAACTATTATAGTCGGTTGCTCAGACAAGCGGACAAACAGAACATTGCTTTGCTGATCCGCAGCTTCTGTAGCTTGTCTTGTTCCAGACGTATTGGTGCTACCTTTCCTCTGGAGTAAACTAGACAGGCTGAGAGAGGTATCGTACCGCATAGGGTATCACATGGTCTTTATAATCCAGCCCCGACTTAGTGCTATGGAGAGGTATCACTCCACCTATGGTCTGGTTGTAGTTAGTATGCAATTTTTGTAACTCAATGTATCTTCTATCAAGTCAAGGTGCCAATGTAGTGTAGTGTAGTATATGGTCACATAAATCTATATATTACCAGAAATTGTGCTACCAAACTATTACTCGCGATCCAAAATTATATATATATATAAGTCTGGGCTGGATTATAAAGACCATGTGTTACCCTATGCGGTACGATACCTCTCTCAGCCTGTCTAGTTTACTCCAGAGGAAAGGTAGCACCAATACGTCTGGAACAAGACAAGCTACAGAAGCTGCGGATCAGCAAAGCAATGTTCTGTTTGTCCGCTTGTCTGAGCTACTATCATAGACCAATTGTAGACCAAGGCTTAGGGCCTGGTCTGCCCTGCCATGACATGTAACCTTAGACTGCATTTCTTCGCACCAGGATAAGGCTTGTAACCTCCCAATAGCGCTTCTCCGCCCGAAGCCGTTGACACAATGTTAGATGTCAGGTTTCGAGAGCGTAGCCCAACATTCGGCCGTAACAAAATGCAGGCAGTACCTCTACTGTCATACAATAGCTCAGTCATACTTGGCTAATATCTGACATTTATGTCAACATAACTGTTGAACTTTAAAAGTTTAGACAGTAATTCAGTTGTCTTCCTCTGTCTTTCTCCGACACGTAATTAGTACTACAAATATGTCCATGTTATAATGACTAAGTAGACCAGATTTTATACAATTGATAAGTGAAATACTAACAGAACTGTCATGCAGCGCCTTGTCATTCCAGTAGAAGATCTCTCATGTTTGGTAATACGGGATTCATAAACTGATTAATTGGCATCGGTGTTATAACACTCAGTCACGTCTATATAAGTTGTTGCAGTAAACATGATTCTGCCGCAGTTGGAAATGTTGATTGCTCTCATAGCGTGCTGATTGTGAATGCTAATATGTTGTCCCGCCCGTAATCTAAGGACACATGAGTTGACATTTCCAAAACTTGGGACGTGAGGATTCATCAATTCCTGCGTCAGACTAAAGGAACTGCTCTCTCTCTCTCTCTCTCTCTCTCTCTCTCTCTCTCTCTCTCTCTCTCTCTCTCTCTCTCTCTCTCTCTCTCTCTCTCTCTCTCTCTCTCTGTCTCTCTCTCTTTAAGATTATCAATACTTCTGTCTTCCTATTACTCATACCAAGCACCATTTTTACACTATCTACAACCACGGCATCTATCCTTTCTTGTAGTAATTCTGACTTATTGCTGTCAAGACGATGTCATCAACATAACACAACTTATTTCAATTACGCCCAAGCACCACAGTCCCTGGCATATGTTCTATACATCCCACTATATGCTCACTGTACAATGAAAACAAATTTATGTACTGCAATGTTCCTAATTGGTTGTTGATTCTTATGGTTGCTATTTGCAGCCAGAATATGTTCTTTATAATACGCACATCTTTGTTGTCAATGGTTAGTCCGTCTAGAGTTTCCAGGGGGTTGGGGTGGGGGGGGGGGGTGAATTAAGATTATTTCAAGATCGCGTTAATACAAGAACCAATTACGTGATATTTTTTCCCTCGATACTTTACGGTTCTGCACATCTCGCTCTTCTGAAAATCAAATTATAACGTAAGCAGACCTGCAAATCACGTTTTATGTAGACGTCTAGACTTGTTCTTGTATGTGTTCTTAAATTTAGCTTCCATTTTTAAGTACACTGTGTAGGGGCGCGGGGAGGGGTTATAGGGAGGAAATATTAAAAGGGGGAGATGACATTCTGAACATAAAAAAATGTTGAGAACCACTGATCTAGTGGTTTGATTATTTCCTCACAATTATCCTCCCTTGTTGTTTTGTTTTTGTTTTGTTTGCGTTCGCTGGCTTTGAACTCAAGCGTATTCCATACTACTTGTAGTGACTGTACTGATTTTTTTGTGGGGATTAGTTTTCCCTATTACCAATGTTTCTAGATTTCAGGCGAACCCATTCCGATTTCAGTGGTACTTGTAATTTACCAAGTCAGGGACGAGAATTCAACATTTTAATCCAACCGGCCGCTGAAGGGTTGAATGCGTTATCTCATTAATAACTTTGTCATGTAACTCGGGAGACTTATTGTACGATTATCTTCACATTCTAAAGCGCCTGGTTTCTTCGGCAGAGCTATAAAGATGGATTTTAATAGATCACTGGGGATGTGCCCACTATTGTAGATATAATTTATACATCTAGTCATTATTTCGATTCCAAAATCTCCTGGAACATCGTTTTCCTCCAAAGTAATGTTGTCTGGACGGGTGTCTTTCCTTTCTTCATGTAGTATAGTGCGTTTGCAACTTCCGCAACAGGTAGCCATTGTCCTTCCCCATTATCTTGAATATTTACAGCCCGCCTTCTAGTATCATACATCTTTTCTAGAGATTCTGTCCATCCGTTAACTGTATTATCTTGTCCCATTAATTTTGGGCCATTTCTTGTGTTTTAAACATCCAATGGTATTTCGTGTTTTGTCATCTGTTTCGATATTTAGTGGTTGGTACATGGAATATGCATTTCCCTTGGTTTGTCACAATCTCCGTACAATTTTAATTCAGCTAGACTTTAACCGCTTTGCATTATTTTTACCATTTCATTATGTATTAGATTATTTTTTCTTTATCTAAATTTTCCTTTCTTCTTTCATCATTATCTACAGAATTTCATCTGTCATCCATTTCTTTATTTGCGATTCTATGTTTTAGGTAGAATAATTTCTATCGATCACTGTTGTACCGATTCCCACAACATGTCCCATTGCGCTTCAGTAGACTGCATTATCTCCATGCTATTACCAGAAATTATAAAGCGGTGAATTCATTTAAATATTTTGCTCTATTATTATGTGCCGTGTTACTATCAGGTCAGTGACGGATCGGTCTGGTCGGACGCCTGGTTGTGTGTCAATGACATCTCTTAGTCTCTTGATAATAATTGTGTTTAATATTTTCCGAGGACCCGACAATAACATAATATCCCTGCATGATTATTTCACTCCAGCGGGATCTCACTTCTTTGGCAGCTTCTCCTGACATCCTTTTCTTCATTCTGCTAGTGTTTCTTCAGTTTCCCAAACGGACAGACAAAGGGACTGACAAACAGACACAGAAATATAAACATACAGACAAGTAGGTTGCTAGGTAGGTAATTGGTCAGATCGGTCGGTCGGTCGGTCGGTCGGTCGGTTGGTCGGTCGGTCGGTCGGTCGATCGATCGGTCGGTCGGTAAGTTATTTATATACGTTGATAAGTAGGTAGGTAGGTTAAATAGCTAGGTAATTAGGTAAGGTAAGTAGGTTGGTTAAGTGTATAGGTACGAACGAACGAACTCTATTTTACATATTTTATAGGCACTACGTGGGTAGGTAGGTAGTAGGTAGGTAGGTACGTAGGTAGACGTGTGGTGGGTAGGGAGGTGGTTGAGTGGGTTTAATAGGTAGTTAGGTAGGTAGGAAGGTTGGTAGGTAGACGTGTGGGTAAGTAGGGAGGTGGGTGGGTGGATAGGTGGTTAGATAGGTAGGTAGGAAGCTAGGCAGGTAGATTAGGTGGGTAGGTTAGATAGGTAAGTAGGTTAGGTGGGTAGGTAGGTAGGCAGGTAAGTAGGTTAGATAGGTGATAGGTAGGTGGGTAGGTAGGTAGGTAGGTAGGTTAAATAGATGGTAGATTAGGTGGGTAGGTAGATTAGGTGGGTAGGTACGTTGGGTGGGTAGGTAGGTTAGGTGGCAGGATAGGTAAGTAGGTAGGTTAGGTAGGTTAAATGGGTAGGTAGAATAGGTGGGTAGGTAGGTTAGGTGGCAGGGTAGGTAAGTAGGTAGGTTAGGTAGGTTAAATGGGTAGGTAGAATAGGTGGGTAGGTAGGTTAGGTGGGCGGGTAGGTAGGCAGTTAGGTAGGTAGGTTAGGTTGCTGTTTTTTTTTAAGTTGCATATCCTTTACAGGACGTTGTAGTCAACACCAGCATATTACTGCCATTGTCGATGTCTTGGCAAGTTTTACGTTCAGTATTTTGCCATTGCTTTTTGAATGACCGGCTCCCGTACCAACACGTTAAAACCAGCGAGACACGGTCTGCTGCAAAATCGGTCATTGCTGTATTTCGAACGCGGGTAAGAGGCATTACGAATCGCGTCCGCAACGCAATCGCCATAGAGTCCGGCGATAAGTAGGTTAGGTAGGTTAAATAGATAGGTAGATTAGATGGTTAGATGGGTAGTTAGGTTACATGAGTGAGTGAGTAGATTATATAGGTAGGTAGGTCAGGAATGTTAGGTGGTACATAGGTAGGCAGTGAGGTTATATGGGTAAATAAAAAGGTTAGATGGGTAGATCGGTAGATTAGATAGGTAGGTAGGTAGGTTAGATAGTACGTTTAGTGGATGGGTAGGTAGCTAGGTTAAATGAGTAAGTAGGTAGGTAGGTACTATTTCAAAACGTGCGTTTGGCTTTTATTTTCTCGAGAATTCAGCATCACATTCAAGATTACGCTATTTGTCATTGTTTAAGTGTATTTTTCATTGTTGAATTGTTTAGGTCATTGTTGAACTGGTTTAACTGTACTGGTCATTGTTTAACTTTGGTTTAATTGTATTTGTCGGTTTAACTGTATTTGTCATTGTTTAACTGTGGTTTAACTGTATTGGTCATTGTGTAACCGTGCTTTAACTTATTATTCATTGTTTAACTGTGGTTTATCTGTATTGGTAATTGTTGAACTGTAGTTTAACTGTATTTGTCATTGTTTAACTGTGGTTTAACTGTATTTGTCATTGTTTAACTGTGGTTTATCTGTATTTGTCATTGTTTAACTGTGGTTTATCTGTATTGGTCATTGTTTAACTGTGGTTTATCTGTATTTGTCATTGTTTAACTGTGGTATATCTGTATTGGTCATTGTTGACCTGTAGTTTAACTGTATTTGTCATTATTTAACTGTGGTTTAACTGTATTGTTCATTGTTTAACTGTGCTTTAACTATATATTTTATTGTTTAACTGAGGTTTAACTGTATTGGTCATTGTTTAACTGTGGTTAAACTGTATTGGTCAATGTTTAACTTTATTCGTCAATTATTAACTATATTCGTCACTGTTTCACCGTATTCGTTAATTTTTAACTGTATTTGTCAATGTTTAACTGAATTCATCAATGTTTAACTTATACTTCAATGTCTAACTATTATTTTTCTGTACTCATCGGTCTAATTGTCTTGTAACTGTAATTATTTGACAATTGTTATTTGTTTAACTCTATTATTCATTGTGTAACTGGTGTTTATTTGTATTTGTCAATGTTTAACTATTATTTTACTGTATTCGTTATAGTTTAATTGGATTCGTTATTGTTTAACTGTATGTGTCATTGTTTAACAATATTTGCCATTGTTTAACTATATTCGTAATTGTTTAACAATATTCGTCATTGTTTAACCATATTCGTCATTGTTTAACTATTGTTTAACTTTTTGACATTGTTTAACTGCTATCGTCATTGCTTAACTTTATTCATTGTTAATTGACTACATTCGTCATTGTTTAACTATTGTTTAACAATATTCGACCTTGTTTAACTATTGTTTAACTATAGTCTTCATTGTTTAACTATATTTGTCATTTTTAGCAATTACGTAACTACATTTGCCATTGTTAGCAATTGTTTAACTATATTCGGGATTGTTTAACTACATTCGTCATTGTTTAACTATATTCGTGATTTTTAACTGCCGGTTAACTTTATTCTTCAGCGTTTATGTATTATTTAACTATATTCATCAATGTGTATCTATTGTTTAACCTATTTGTCACACTGGTTAACTCAAATGGTCATCTATTTCAGTACCTGTGACGGAGATTGCATTTGGTGTCCTTGGAGGCGTTGTTCTTGTTGCGCTGGTTGTCTCACTACTGGTCTACAGGTAAGTTCACTCGATCAGTGAATCATCTCATACAATCAGTGAATCATCTTACACAGTCAGTGAATCGTCTTACACAGTCAGTGAATCAACTCACTCGATCAGTGAGTCATCTTACAGAGTCAGTGAATTGTCTTACACGGTCAATTAATCATATTACATAGTTAGTGAATCTTCTTACAGTCAAGTAATCATCTTGCACAGTCAATTAATCATCTTACACAATCAATTAATCATCTTACAAAATTAGTGCATAATCTTACACAGTCAGTGAATCATCTTAGACAGTCAGTGAATCATCTCACACGATCAGTTAATCATCTCACGCAATAAGTGAATCATCTCACACAGTCAGTAAATCTCTTACACAGTCAGTGAATCATCTCACACAATTAGTGAATCATCTCACACAATCAGTGAATCATCTCAAACAGTCAGTGAATCATCTTACAAAGTCAGTGGATCATCTCACACGATCAGTGAATCATCTTACACAGTCAGTGAATGATCTCACACAGTAAGTGAATCATCTTACACAGTTAGTGAATCCTCTCACGCGATCAGTGAATCATCTCACTCGATCAGTGAATCATCTCACAAAGTCAGTGAATCATCTCGCACGATCAATAAATCATCTCACACGGTGGTGGTGGCTGGGGGGGTGGGGGGTGGTGGTGATGGTGGTGGTTGTTGTTAATCGTCTTTGTCTTCTTCGTTCTTGGTTCGAAGGAAGCGAGTCACGCATGTTTATGCACCCCTTAACTCAGTATCCGACTTAGGCCTGCATTTGTGTCAGGTTTGCTTCTTCTAGACCAGTGGTTCTCAACCAGGGGGAAATTCCTCCCAAGGTGGGGAATTTTAGGGTTTCTGAGGGGGAGGGGGGAATTAAGACCACAGAATTGCAGACTCAAACTGGCTTCAGGACCACACAAAACGCAGTGTTCATCGGTCCGCTCTACTGAAAGGTCACACTGGGCTTTCTCTTCGCTAGCTTGTGTGTTTTTGTTACTAGTAATTTGGTAGTTTCGCACTTACATTGTGTGATGGCTAAATGCAAAGTGCGCATGTGTGCGCCTCTTTAGTTCACATTAGTGCGCGCCTTTCCCCTTCCCTTTGCTCCTTTTCCCTTTGCGCCCTTCCATCACGCTCTGCAGCGATCTCTTGAATTGTGTGAGAGTAGCGTACAGTTTAAATTTTAAACATACAAACAAATAAGTCTAGAATCTAGATAGATTCCACCCTGGGTTGCCGTGGGTAGGTTTTCTTTCTTTTCTAACAGTTAGGAGAGTTAGGATGAGAACGGAGCACTTATGGGTTGCACCCGTGTGCCGTGATGTTGATCCATCGACTAAACTAATATAGATAATAAAGAGAATTCATTTCGTACCCAGGTCTCCAGCGTGACAGTCGGAGATACTTACCACTGGAGTAGTTAAGAGGTATGACGAACGAACAAACTAACGAATGAACGAACGAGCGAACGAACGAACGAATTTTATTTTCAAATGGTCATAAATTGGGCACGCATTCTCGTCTTACATTCGGTCTTTCCAATCACTCCTCTTTTGTACATCAATTAACTAATTTGCATGTTAAATTATTCTTTAGTTGCATGTCCTTCACAGGACGTAACAGTCAACCCCAGCATTTTTGCTGTTCGTGATTCCTGTGCAAATTTTACGTTCAGTAGTTTGCCATTGCTTTCTGAACGGCGAGCACCTATACCTTTTTCGAAAAAACCAGCATCGCTGTGTTTCGAACCCGGGTATACGGGCTCACAAACCGCGTACGCAAGCCCTTAGCCACGGAGACCGGCTTAAATGTTACATTTACATAGGGAAAAATAACATTTAGTTCGTACTGACCATCTTCGATTAATGGCATCGACTGTATAGATTTTTACCAATAAGAAAAGGATCGTATACATCCTCGTTGTGCCTGGGGTAGTGGATCGGACATCATGCCTTCTCAGATAAGTGGAAGAACCCGTGTTCACGTTGGGCTCCTCAAACATTTCCGTATTTAGGAATCTAAGAAAAGAATCAGACCAGTTAATCCGGAGGTCAGCATGGCCGAAAGGATAAGAACGATTGTCTTAAACATCTAGTGTATTGGTGCTGAGGTAGCGGGTTCAACCCTTACACCGGTCAGATGGACTAAAATGGTAAGTTCTCGGCCTTGACTTCGAGACATAAATTAGAAGTGCCTTAGAAGTCGGAGTGGATTTACCAGATGGCGAGGGACACTGGTAACAGGTAAAGCTAATCCACACACATAAAATCACTTCAGTGCACTAGAAGTAGTAACACGTGTATGGACTACACTTGAGTTCAAAGCCAGCGAACAACAAAAGATCAGTTAATTCACTGCCAAGGCTTAATTTCAGAATTAGACAACATACCCTTAAAATGTAAGTTAAATGAATGTGTCTAGCTAATGTGACTCATGAAATACACACATTTGGATCCTCGCCTGCCTTACGGGTTTTGTGCACTGTGCTGAGTTTCTCCGTGTGTGATGTATAGGAGTTCTGTTGGGAAGGGATAAATAAGAATTGATTCGGGGGGGGGGGGGGGGGGGGGGGGGGGTGAAGGACTAAATACTAACGTGTTATGGTGAGTTAGATAATGACAGAGACGATATATATATATATATATATCATCATCATCATCATCACCATCATCAAGTGCCATGCTGGCGCACAAAGGCGTTCATGACTCTCCACAGATCTCGATCTTTAGTGTTCTGGATCAACTCTGCTGATGATATTCCTCCATGCCACCGTCTCAATCCATCCAGCATCATTTCTCTTGGTGTGCCTCTGAGTCTCTTCCCCTCGATCTCTTCCTCTCTCTCTCTCTCTCTCTCTCTCTATATATATATATATATATATATATATATATACAGAGAGAGATAGAAGAGAGAGAGAGAGAGAGAGAGAGAGAGAGAGAGAGAGAGAGAGAGAGAGACTAAAGTTAGTTGCATATCCTTTACAGGACGTAGAAATCACCTCTAGCATTTTATGGCTGTTTGTGATTCCTGGGCAAGTTTTACGTTCAGTAGTTTGCCATTGCTTTCTGAACTATGGGCATTCATACCTCCGTATGGAAATACCAACACAAGGTGGTCTGCTTCCAAATCGCCCGCAGCTGTGTTTCGAACGCGGCATGTGGTATTACGAATTGCATTCGTAATCCCTTCACCACAGGCGAGTCATTGGCATACAAATTTTCTTAACACGTAGCTCCGTGGCGAAGAGGTTACGGATACAGTTCGTAATACTGTATACTCGCGTTAGAAACACAGCTGTGGGCGATTTGGCAGCAGACCGTCTTGCATTAATTTTTTACGAAATGGTATGGGTACCTGTCGTTCAGAAAGCGATGGCAAACTATTGAACGTAAACTTGCCAAGAAATCACAACAGAAAAAAATGCTGGTGTTGACTGCGACGTCCTGTAAAGGATATGCAACTAACTTTTTTAACACGTATTTGCGTGTAAACGCAGCCTGGCGATATGTAACGCCCCAGCGCATTTTCAAACTTCACTGTACATCTGTCAGCCTTCAGTGCACATTGCTTCCCTGATCCTTTGGGCAAAGACATTGCTAGAAACAGGCATTAGATAAACTAATTACTTTATATCACGATTTGATCGTAGTTCTGAATATATGAGAACATGAGAACATGTCAGGGCTGCTACAACATGCGGATTTGTCTGCCTGTCTCTCTGTATGTCTGTCTGTCTGTCCGTCTGTCCGTTCGTCCGGCAGTCCACCAGTCCATCCATCTATCCAAATATCCATTCAGCTGTCCATCCATCCATCCATTTGTCCATCTATCCATCTATCTATCTGTTTATCTGTCTGTCTGTCTTTCTATCCCTCCCTCCTTCACTCTCCCCCTCCCTCTCTCTCCTCCCTCCCTCTCTGTCCTCGCTCTCTCTCCTCCCTCCCTCTCTCTTCCGTCCCTCTCTCTCCTTCCCCTCTCTCTCTCTCTCTCTCTCTCTCTCTCTCTCTCTCTCTCACACACACACTGACTGGTCTGGCCTGGTCTGGTCTCAGTTAGCTGTGAATATGTTGAATAAGTATTTGTGGACCAACACAGGCGGTGGTCATTGCGAGGAGGCTAGTTAGTTGGTGGGGCAGCTATCTCTATGAAATAAAGACGCTACAATATAGCCATCGGCGGGTAAGAGGCGCCATAATAACCCCCTCCCCCTTCTGCCTTGCATGGTCTGTCTTCTTAGACAAAGGCCAGGGAAGTCAACTATACACAAATCGGCGGTAGTCAATGGGGAAACCAACGCTGTATTTTCCCAAAATAATGGTGCTTCAAGACAAACTCGATAAGGATAACGGCATTAAAGAGGATTCCAGCTGACTCTTTCAGTCCAGTAGGGAGCATCGTATACTGAAAAGACTTGTGTCATGGTACGTAGGTGGGCCAACACATGAGCTAATTCATGTCGTCGGAGATCGCAATTTGTGGAGAAGCATGGTCGCTCCCTCCAGTCGGCAAAATAAATGATGTTTATGGCGATCCTCACTCTCCCATGTGTTCGAGTGGTAGATCGGGCGTCTTTCCTTCTATCCATCCATCCAGTGTCAAAGACTCTGAGGTCTCGCTTGCTTCTTGCGTACGGTTGCAGTCCGTCACACATTCATTCATTTATTCATTCATTCATTCATTCATTCATTCAGTAGCATGTCCTTTGCAGAACCTTGCTCTCATAATAACCGTCCGGAAAACTTCTCGATCATAAGCAAGATGTTACACGTCCGATACACCCATCTAGAGATCATCTGCCACTTCCTGCACCCATCTTATCTTTGGCTTTCCTCTTCCTGTCTTCCCGGGCATATCTTTTTTAAATGTTACATATCCCTTGCAGGACGTTGCAGTCAACACCAGCGTTTTTCAGCTGCTGTTGATGTACTAGGCAATTGTTTACGTTCAGTAGTTTGCCATTACTTCCTGAACGACCGGCTCCCATACGAACACATTATAACTCGACATGATACGGTCTGCTGCACAAATTGGTCGTGGCTGCGTTTCGAACGCCTGGTAAGCGACTCACGAACCGCGTTCGCAAGCCTTTGGCCACGGAGACCGGACCCGGGCATTTACCCCTCCATTATTGTTCCCTCCAAACTTTCATGATGTTTCAAGTGACCAAAATATTTTAATTGTCTTTGTTTTATCGTCTATAGTGGCCAACTTGTTCCATATTCAGATCTTGTCGTACGGATGCATTTGTTCTTTTCTGTATCCAAGATATTCTTAGAACCTGTCTATAACATTTATATTCAAAGGCATCTATGCGCTGTTCAGCTTGTTTAGTACATGTCCAGGTCTCACAGGCTTATGTTGTAATGGGAAAGATGCATACTCTTAAAATTTAATTTGTGTAGGTCTGTCTGTCCCACGCCACAATTTATTCAGTTATTTTAGTTTTTACAGAGCAATAGATATTCGTCTTTTAATTTCTGTCATTGTGTCACCATTGTTGGTAATTAATGACCCAAGATATTCGAAATTTTCCACCACCTCCAACTTTTCCTCATTAGCATATATTTCTTTCACCATATTAGTTTTATCTGTGTGCATTATCTTTGTTTTTGCTATGTTAAGATATAAGTTGTCATTTTCACTATTCTTTTGGGTTGAGGTTAGTAGTTCTATACCATTCTGCGATGTGGATAGTAATATTGTATCATCGGCATATCGAATCACTGGTATTTCATGACTACCGATATTTAGGGCATCATATTGCTTCTTGGTTATATCATCTCTGACATTTCTCAGAGATATTTGTTCTCATTTCTTTCTCCAATTATCCGGAATGAAAAACTCTGAGGTCTCATGTGCTGGTTGCGTACAGTTGCAATCCGTCTGCGGATGAAAATCGAAAAGAGGAAGTCGATTATGGCACATCCCAGGTTGAATTTAAATAAATACAAAACAAACAACTGAATATTAATAAGCTGAGTTCAACATGCAAAAGATGCAATATGAATATAAACACAACCAAAACTAAAGTACTGCATGTTAGCGGATCTCCTGACCCACTACAATGTTAGTTGCCTATTATTTGCAGGACCTCGAAGTCAACCCCAGACTTTTAGACTTTGTGATTTTTTGGCAAGTTTAGGTTCCGTATTTTGCCATTGCTTTCTGTATGACCGTCACTCATACCATTGTATGGAAACCAACGCAAAGTGGTATGCGGGAATAACGGATTGCATTCGCAACCGCTTCGCTACAGAGCTGGTCCACTAAATATACTGATAAATAGCACATCTCATAAACAAGTTAAAGAATTTAAATATCTAGGAATTATGATAACAGAATATGACAGATAAAACAGAGAAATCGAATCAAATGTCAAAAAGCAAGTGCGCTTATATATCAACAATCACTATCACTCATACTGAAACATTCAAATATACCTACGTCCGCAAATCGACAGATAATAAATAGCATTTTCACACCAACCCTATGCTACCAATGTCAAACTTGGCCATTATCCAAATTACACTTAACTAAAATCAACACCTGCGAGATGAGATGCTTGAGGAGAGCTGCCAACTTAACTATCTGATACCGAGTAAAAAAGGATGTTATCAGACAGACAGTCCGATTAACACCTTATGCCACATTTATTAAAAGGCAGAAGATCAAATGGTTTGTCATCTCGTTAAAATGCAATACCATTAACTACCAGCACTGGCGTTAGATCAAAGAAGATCTGCTACGAGAGCAAGAAGACACGCAAGAAGAAAATGGATTGACGATATCAAAGACATTGTACAGTCACATGGAATGACACTATCCAGTGCCACACATGGAGCTCTAGAGCGTCGACCATATCTCCCCACAACGTTTGAAGGTGATGGTGATGACGACGACGACGACGCGACGATAATGATGATGATGATGATGATGATGATGATGATGGATGATGATGATGATGATTGATGATGATGATGATGACTATGATAACGATGAGGAGGCGAAGCGGAGGAGGAGGAGAATCATGATGATGATGACGATTATGATGATGATAATGATCATCATCATCATCATCATCATCATGATAAAACGTATCCACAAAAAAGAACATTTATTACATGTTTGATTTTGGAATACCCACTCGTGGATTCTCGTGGACACTATAGGATTCGTGCGCTGTGTTGAGATTATCCTTGTGTGATATGTAGGAGGAGACAGGAATGTTTACAAAGTAATCTGTGTACAGCGAAAGTGATTCTTGCACACATCATGTTTTGTGAATTGATAAGCAAACACGTATTGTGATGTGATAGTTTGATACAGTATAGAATCATTGTTAAACATTGAAACATAGTGGATATGTAGAGCAAGCCTGTCTGTTGAAAAGTTAGTTGTATATACTTCACAGGTTGTCGCAGTCAACCCCAGCATGTTTTGGCTGTTTGTGATCTTTTGGCAAGTTTACGTTCAGTACTTTGCCATTGTTTTCTGAACGACTGTCACTCATACTATTGTATGAAAGTCAGCGCGAGGCGGTCTGTCAACATAACGCCCGTAGCTGTGTTTAGAAATGATATGCGTGATTGTGAACTGCGTTCGTAACTCCTTAGCCATAGCTCATATTGATAACAGGCTATGTAACATCAAACATTTCATAAACCCTTGCACAGGCACACACATGCACACACACATGCATAAATACATACACTCTTACACACACACACACACACACATATATATATATATATATATATATATATATATATATATATATATATATATATATATATATATATATATATATATATATATATATTTGATGCGTTCGGTAACGGTCCATCCGATTAAGATGACATTGTTTACATGTTTTCGTTTCATTCCCGTGCAACCAACTGTAATAGTTTCTTAGTGTACAATCATCTATTTACTTACTAAAATTTAATTTTGTAATTACATGACTCAACACAAGAAAAAATAAAACAAGGGACATAACTTTTAGTAGCATTGCTATATCTTAAGTTAGGTCTCCTGGCTATAGATAGATAAGTCCCCTGGATATAGATAGATAGATTGACAGACAGACAGACAGACAGACAGACAGACAGACAGATACATACATACATACATACATACACACACACACACACACACACACACACACATACATACATACATACATACATACATACATACAACCATACATACATACATACATACACAGACAGACAGACAGACAGACAGACAGACAATCGGGAACGGGAACTTATATGACTACTTATATGAATTAAATGAGATGTTCCCCATCAGGGGATGTGCGAAGCCGGGCCGGGTCAGACAGACAGACAGACAGACAGAGAGACGGACGGGCGGACGGACAGACAGACAGGCGGGAACGGGAACGGGAACGGGATCGTATATGACTACTTATGTGAATTAAATGAGATGCTCCCAACCAGGAGCTGGGCGAAGCCGGGCAGGGTCAAACAGACAGACAGACAGACAGACAGACAGACAGACAGGTGGGAACGGGAACGGGATCTTATATGACTACTTATATGAATTAAATGAGATGCTCCCCACCAGGAGCTGGGCGAGGCCGGGCCGGGTCAGACAGACAGACAGACAGACAGACAGACAGACAGACAGACAGACAGACAGACAGAAAAACGGGATCTTATATGACTACTTATATGAATTAAATTAGATGCTCCCCACCAGGAGCTGGGCGAAGCCGGGCCGGGTCAGACAGACAGACAGACAGACAGTCGGGAACGCTAACCTATATGACTACTTATATGAATTAAATGAGATGCTCCCCATCAGGAGCTGGGCGAAGCCGGACAGGGTCAGACAGACAGACAGACAGACAGACAGACAGACAGACAGACAGACAGACAGACAGACAGTCGGGAACGGAAACTTATATGACTACATATATGAATTAAATTAGATGCTCCCCACCAGGGACTGGGTGAAGCCGGGCCGGGTCAGACAGACAGACAGACAGACAGACAGAACGAACGAACGAACGAACAGACTTTATTTTCAAAGGGTAACAAATTGGGCACGCAGGCCCGTCTTACATTCGGCCCTTCCAATCACTCATCTTTCTTTCATCAACAGTGCATAGGAAAAAACATTGTCACATGAATTTTGTAAACATAAACAATGCATATTACTATGTTATGAGACACATCCACCACCCACCCACCCACACACACACACACACACACCCACACATCCCCCAATCACTCCAACTCCCCCACCCAACCACACACACATATAATACATTCCCCCACCCATCCACCACATCCCTACACCTACACATCTCCCCACCCACACACACCTCTCACCCGCCACACATCCCATCCACCCACACCCCAAGCACACATACATTCAATAACCCACACATCCCCCACCTACACACATCTCCCCACCCACTCACATATCCTCTACCCGTCCCATTTCCCACCAACAATCACTCACCCAATATCCTCCTCCACCCACACACCTCCAACCACCCAACCAAACACACATTCCTCAGCCACACACACATCTCCCCGTCAACTCACATATTCCGCACCTACCCACACACAAATTCCGCACTCACCCACATAATCTCCCATCTCCCCCAGCCCACTCACAGATCCCGAGCCCACACCTACAAACATCCCCCACCATCTCCTAACCTGCACACACTCACCCACCCACATATCCTCTACCCACCCACACATCCTCTACCCACCCATCCCCCAACCAAACATCCCTTAACCACACACCCTTACTCATATACAATCACCCACCCAGACATCCTCTACCCAACCACACATCCTCCACCCAACCACACATCCTTCATCCACCCATTCCCCCAGCCACACATCCCTTAACCACACACCCCTACCCATACACACACACATCCCCACCCACGCACAATCTCCCCACCCATACAAACATCCCTCACACACATCCCCACCCACCAACACATTCCCCATTCACAAACACACACCTCCCATCCACGCACACACAACCCATACATTCATCCCCTCACACATCCCTAGACACACGTACTTATCCCTCAACCACTAACACCCACACATCCCTTACCCCCTCATCAACACATACATCTCCTATCTACCCACCCACACTCACACATCCCAACCACCCATCTAAGCACACATCCCCCACCCTCACACACATCCTTCACCCACCCACAAACCCAACCACACCTTCACCCACCCACACAAACATCATTTATCCACACCCAGCTCCCCTCCCACACAATACCACACCCACACACATCCCTCACCCACACACACATCTATCCACACATATCCTACCCATCCACACATCCCCCAACTACAATCACCCTCACTACCCACACATACATCCTCCATCCAGCCACACACACCCCCACCCAGCCAGACATATCCCCCACCCACACACACATCTCCAAATCCATCACCCACACTCATCACGCACCCCTCCCCCAACCCACACACATCCCCCACACACATTCACCCACACATCTCTCACCCACACACACTCCCCACCCATCCACCCAAACATCCCACACCCATACACATCCCCACCCACACACACATCCCCAAACCCACAACCACCCCCACCTGCACACATCTCCCACCCACCACATATCCCCACACCCACATCTCCCCACCCACACATATACCCCCACCCATCCCATAACCCACCATCAATCATCCACCAACATATCCTCCTCCACCCACTCACCCACAACCACCTAGACAAACACACATCCCCATCCACAAACACATCTCCCCATACACCCATACATCTCGCACGCATCCACACACAAATCCCCCACCCACCCACACACAAATCCCCCACCCACCCACACAAACCCGCCCCGCCCACCCACACATCCTGAGCCCACCCACACACATCACGAATCCACCCACACACACATCCCCCGATCCCCCAACCTACTATTATGATCAAACTCCCACACTTTACACACACATACAGTGACGATTGTCGTGAGCATTGTCGCAAAATTGTAAAGAAAATGGAGAAAAATTGTACATATACATTTTGTAACTTAAAAATTAGGGATGCAATTCAACTCTCTCTCTCTCTCTCTCTCTCTCTCTCTCTCTCTCTCTCTCTCTCTCTCTCTCTCTCTCTCTCTCTCTCTCTGTCTCACTAACGCTCTCACTCACATTACAGTAATGTTATATTATACATGATAAAATCAAATGTCATACATACAAAATGATAATGTGAAAGATGAAAATACACAAAAAATATGGAATGGCATGTTACAGGACATGCGAGCACTGAAGTCTCTCTCTCTCTCTCTCTCTCTCTCTCTCTCTCTCTCTCTCTCTCTCTCTCTCTCTCTCTCTCTCTCTCTCTCTCTCTCTCTCTCTCTCTTTACATACACACACTCTCACACTCATTCACTCTCTCTCTCTCACTTACACTCACTAACTCTCTCACTTGCTTTACAGTAATTTACATGAATTCATTTTATGCATGTTAAAATCAAGTGCATCAAATTGGTAATATGAAAAAAAATGAGAATACACAAAACATATGGATCAGCATGTTAGATGTCATGTGTGCGCTCAACTCTCTCTCTCTCTCTCTCTCTCTCTCTCTCTCTCTCTCTCTCTCTCTCTCTCTCTCTCTCTCTTCTCTCTCACACACATGTACATACACACACCCACACACATCATACCCACGCAACACACACACCTGCACACATCCATATACTTACTCACACGTACTCACATAACACCCGAATATACACTCCCTCGCATACACTGCATGCATGCACACTTACACATACAAAGATATACAATACATACACGAGCACACACACACACTCATCAATACACACATACACACACGCACATGCATATAAACGCATATAAACACATGAAAGCACACTTTAACACACGTACAGACATACACACAGAGTCACACACAGATACACACATGTACACACATATACACCCATACACACATCCAGACATGCACACACATACATCACACTTTCTCATGCACTCTCTCATTCACCCACGCTCTCTCTTTTACACACTCACTCGCTCTCACACTCACTCATTCGCGCACATACACGCATACCCACAAATTCTCTCTCACTCACTCACGCTCCCTTACTCACTCGTTTACTCGATGACTCTCTAACTCACACTCACTCACTAACTTTCACACTCTATCACACAGACGGGCAGACACACAACACACCCACTCTCTCAGATTCACTCATTCTCTAACTAAATCTCTCACACATATGTCCACACACTCACTCACTTTTACACTCACTCAGGCACACGCGCATGCATACTCTCTCACTCTCACTCATACTAATTCTTCCACTCACACTCTTTCTCACTCACTCTCTCACCCACTGTCTCGTTCACACACATACAGTGAAGAATGATAGTGGAAAAATGATACTAGTAGGTGACTTATGGAGGCATATAGTCGGTATGAAGTAAGTATTGAAAGAGTTTTCGGTTGAATGTGTAGGGACTCATTGGTGTTTTCAGTTCTGGTGGAAGGCTATTCCACAAGTGAGCACCAGAATATGCGAAACAAGTTTTGTATAAGTCCAATCTAGGCTTAGGAAGCTGTAATAAATTTAAGCGCTTACTGTTCATTGCATTAGATTGAATTAACGGTAGAAGATACTCTGGGGTATTTTCAGATATTATTTTATTCACTAATTTGGCTTTGTTAAAAAGTAAGCGCTTTTGAAGTGGTAGAAGTCTTAGATGGCTGTATAATTTATTACTTTCAACGTGCTTTATGCTAGAAACTAGACGTATAGCGCGGTTTTGAAGCGAACACAATCGTTTCATATTAGATTTAGGGCAGCCATCCCAGACTGTGGAACAATAATCGAGAGGTGATTGGATATAGGATGCATAGAATATTTTACGTGTGCTTTCATCCAAAAAGTGTTGAATTTTAGCAAGTTGGTAAACTTTTTGTGCTATTCTCTTGGTAAGGGCGTGAACATGAGGGCTCCAGTTCAAATGTCTGTCAATTAAAAGACCTAATGTTTTATGTTCATTTACATTAATTATAGGTAACGTGTCCACGTGGAGCTCGAACGAAGTCCCAGTTATGGCTAGGGTCTGTAGTTTTTGTCTGGTCGTTATTAGCATGGATTTGGTTTTGTCGATGTTAATTAACATGCGATTTTCATTGCTCCATCTGCTAAGGTTGTCAAGATCGTTTTGTAAAGAGCTTCTCTAAGTCACAAAGGCTCTCTTGACTTGTGTAAATAGTGCAGTCGTCCGCAAATAGATCACACGAAGTATTTAGGTATAAAGGAAGATCGTTAATATACACTGCAAAAAGCAGCGGACCTAGTATTGAGCCCTGAGGCACCCCAAAATTAAGTTGTGTGGGTCTTGATAGACAGTTATTGAAGGACACTACTTGTTGTCTGTCTGATAAAAATGACGTAATTAGGTTCACCATATTGGTGCTAGTCTTCATGTGTTTTAATTTTCTAATTAAAATATCATGATCTACCATATCAAAGGCCTTTTTAAAGTCTACAAATACTGCTCCACAAATGTTGCCATTGTTGATACAAAGATGCCAGTTATCGGTCATTTTTGTAAGGGCACTATGGCAAGAATATTTAGGTCGAAACCCAGATTGACTGTCAATTATTAGATCGTTGTTAATTAAATGATGTAGTGTTATTTTATGCATGTGTTTTTCTAATGGCTTTGATAGCGACGATAGTAAGGAAATAGGTCTATAATTACCCAAGACGCTAATATCAGTTGAGCCATTTTTAAGTAGAGGATACACTTTGGCAACTTTAAAGGCAGATGGAAAGTAGTTTTTGGATAGGCACTGGTTATATATGAACGTTAAGGACTCACTAATAATAGGTGCAGCACACCGAAGAATTCTATTACTGATACCATCTAGGCCTTCTGAATTTGTTGCTTTGAGATTCGAGAGATATTTATATACTTCTGCAACAGACATCAAGGGAATCTCAGGGGGAATATTTCTAGAGCACTTCCCTTCACAGAATGATGACAGTGAACTTAAATTACATACTGAGTCTGGTATTGAGGACTTTAGATTCTCTATTTCTGATTGAAAGAAGTAACTGAAATCCTCGCATGTTATAGAGTTTGGTATTGCTGACTCTGAAGCGTGTTTCTTGTTGGTTAGCGAGTTAATAGCCTTCCATATATTTGTATTATTTGATTTATCTACAATCAAATTTTTGAAATGATCTTTCTTTATCCTACGAATTTCATATTTAACTTTATTTCTTAGTCTGCGGTAATTGGTAAAATCTTTATTTTTGTGTGCTGTATCTCGTTCTCTCATGATTTCGAGAACTTCGCTAGTGACCCACGGGGACTTATGTTGATTCTTGACTCGAACTTCTTTGACTGGCACATGTTTATCAAATACATTGTAGACTGTCTTTGTCCAGTAAGCTAGTGCATCATCCGGATCAGGAAGTTGGTAAACATGTTCAAGGGCTGCATTTTTTAAGTCGTCTAAAAATAAATTTTCGGTTGAGAGCTTTAAAGTTTCTAAATTTGATGCTTACATGTTTATTTTTAGGAGTTTTGAACCCAATTTTCGACCATGTACAACATATTGGGTAATGGTCACTAACTGCACTAACAGGAACAGAACATTCGGTAATATTAACTGGACAAGTAACATATATATGATCAATTATAGTTGAGGAGGTGTCTGTAACTCTTGTGGGACGATTTATTAGTTGTTTGAAATTGTAAGATAGAATGATATCTTCCCATGTCTGGTTGGATTTAGTAATATCTATGTTAAAGTCACCTAATATCATGACTTCTCTACCTGCTGTAAACACCCTATCCATCATTGTAGTGAAACAGTCATACCAACTATACCCAGCACAGGGATTTCGATATAGGTATCCAATGAGAAACGGTTGCTGGCTGACTGGCTTCACCTCTAACCAAACACATTCTATCTCTTCTATCTCGAGATCACTTCTACGGGAACAGTTGAGAGAATTTGAAATGTATACAGCAATACCTGTCTCTAATTTTTGATTTGCGTCTCTTCGAATTACTTTAAACCCCTTAAGAGAGATTTCAGAGTCGGTTATTTTGTCGTTGAGACGACTTTCTGTGATTCCAAACACATGGAACTGTTTGCACAGTATTACTGAAAGATCAGGTAATTTATTGAGCAAATGATAGATGTTGAGATGGCCTATATGTAGACCATCTTTGTTGAGCCACTGATCGTGATTGGCGAACATTACACAATGAAAAGATGATGTCGCTTGTGGTAGAAAAATTTCAGAGGTTTTGAAACTTTATTTAGTGGTAGTTACGACTATTAGAGGGGATAGGAAAATGTCTGTGATGGAGTGACATCATTAAAGCTTGGTGCAGGGCTGCAGGATTGTATTGCATTAGCTGTTGAAGTTGACAATTCCACTGATAAGAGTGTGGATTACCGTCCAACGAGGGACCACTGCTATGAGAGCTACTGGAAGTGCCTACAATGGAAGCAGGCATCGGGGGCACCGCAACATTGTTTATCAGTGACCCCTTTGACATGCTAGGTGGAGACTGTTTTATGGGCAAGGGAGGAAACAATGCACCATAGTTAGCAACATTGGGATTGGAGCCTGGGTCGCTATTTACAGCCTTGTATTCCTGGGGAATAGGCAAGGGTGGTGTGGGCAGAGATTGGGTGTTTTCTGAACACTGAGAGATGGCTACAGCCGGAGGTGAAGATCGGTTTACTCCTGTAACTGAAACTGGTTCTAATTGTTGTGTATGTTCAGGATATTTTATGTTCTTCGCTAATATGCTAGTTCCTAGTTTTGAACAATGTAGTTGATCCTTATATAGTTTTTTCTAGGGAGCCCCGGACGGCGATGTGAAATACGGGGTATTATTAATGAAAGCATTGTTAGTTTCTTGACAAAATTTATGTAGAGTCAGATTGCCAGCATCGGCAGTGCGGCGCAGGAATCCATAACATGGCGGGATGATTGATGAAAAGAAAATAGATGCTTTAGGAAATTTCCTGCGCAACAACACCTCCAAAGTAGCGAGTTGTGAGGTGCTTATGATGTGATTGTTCATAATATTGTTGACACCGATATGGACTGTTGTTCTTCTAATTCTATAATTCACCTTGAATTTCCGCAGTGTAGAGGTCAGTCTGTCAATGTCAGCTCCTGGTAGCGGGTAGATCGAGGTAGTTTCGCTGTCAGAAGTTGACATGCGGTCACTATAGATTCCCTTGAGCAGAGAGTCTCCAATGACGACATGAGTTGCACTGTCATCCATTGTTATTTCACGCTGTTGACGCGCCCGTTTGATTTCTTGCCACTGATCGCTGTCATCTTTCATGCGTTCTTGTTTATTATAGTCGTTGCTTGTTTGGGCTGGTTGTTGATGCTCAGTAGTGGTAGTGGCTGAGCTCTTTAACTTCTCGTCTGCTGCTGGAGAGTCTACACTTGAGGCCTGGGACCTATTACTGACACGCACATCAATTGGGTAGATGGATGGTGTGCGTTCTACAGGTTTAGTAGTGTTGCAGCCTGTGGAAACTAACTGTATGTCATTTTGCGACGAACATCCACTGGTCATACACACCTCTGCAGCACTATGAATACTTCCTGTTTGTGCACTTTTGTCAAATGACTGTGCACTCTTTAGTTTTAAGGAATGGATTGTTGTTTTAAAGGTGTCCTTCTCTTCTTTAAGGAGGCGGATTTCTTTTTGAAGGCGAGCGTTTTCTTCTTTAAACACGGCAATGATATTAGTTGTGTTGTTGGAAATAAATTCTTTTAGCCTGTCCTCCAAAGCCTGGATGAGTTCACGACAGGCGTTGTGGTTGTGTGGTTCGGCTGAGGAAAGAGTGATTAAAGATGATGTGTTAGTCTCATCAGATTGGGCTACTGAACTGTGATGTTCGTCCAGCTTGAGCTTGGGATCAGTGTCTGCAGATTCACTAGACCACACGTGTGAAGTTGGCGTTGAAGAAATCCGACGTTTGGGTGGCGTGCTCGTCAAACTTTTCCCCGTCTTGTCTTTGTTTGTATTTTCATGGCGCTTGGATAAAGTAGAGTTCCGTAAGTTGGACGCCATATTAGTAATGTATGAGGCTCCAACAGGCCGGGAGTACACACAAGTTTGCCGCCTTTCGGTAACGCGTGCTTGGCGACTAACCACGCTCTAGTCCCACATGGTTAAATCACACGTTGACGTTAATCAATAATTGGTAGTTTTCAAAACTGAACGTTCTTACCTTACATTTCACAAAGAAATCAGCATTTCACAAAATAATAGTCACATAAACTGAATATATTAATTAGTATTAGATCCAGTTTTAGAAAAACACAATGATTTACACAGCATCTCGATTGAAATAGGCAAAACTTTGTTAAATTATATAAACATTGGGAGACAGACAGACAGACAAACAGACAGACAGTCGGGAACGGGAACGGGATCTTATATGACTACTTATATGAATTAAATGAGATGCTCCCCACAAGGAGCTGGGCGAAGCCGGGCCGGGTCAGACAGACAGACAGACAGACAGACAGACAGACAGACAGACAGACAGTCGGGAACGGGAACGGGATCTTTTATGACTACTTATATGAATTAAATGAGATGCTCCCCACCAGGAGCTGGGCGAAGCCGGGCTGGGTCAGACAGACAGACAAGCAGACAGACAGACAGACAGGCAAGCAGACAGACAGACAGACAGACAGGTGGGAACGGGAACGGGATCTTATATGACTACTTATATGAATTAAATGAGATGCTCCCCACCAGGAGCTGGGCGAAGCCGGGCCGGGTCAGACAGACAGACAGACAGACAGACAAACAGTCAGACAGTCGGGAACGCTAACCTATATGACTACTTATATGAATTAAATGAGATGCTCCCCATCAGGCGCTGAGCGAAGCCGGACCTTGTCAGACAGACAGACAGACAGGCAGACAGACAGACAGACGGGAACGGAAACTTATATGACTACTTATATGAATTAAATGAGATGCTCCCCACCAAGGACTGGGTGAAGCCGGGCCGGGTCAGACAGACAGACAGACAGACAGACACACAGACAGACAGATCCCACCAGGAGCTGGGCGAAGCCGGGCCGGGTCAGACAGACAGACAGACAGACAGACAGTCGGGAACGGAAACTTATATGACTACTTATATGAATTAAATTAGATGCTCCCCACCAGGGACTGGGTGAAGCCGGGCCGGGTCAGACAGACAGACAGACAGACAGACAGACAGACAGACAGACAGACAGACAGTCGGGAACGGGATCTTTTATGACTACTTATATGAATTCAATGAGATGCTCCCCACCGGGAGCTGGGCGAAGCCGGGCCGGGTCAGACAGACAGACAGACAGACAGACAGACAGACAGACAGACAGACACGGGATCTTATATGACTACTTATATGAATTAAATTAGATGCTCCCCACCAGTAGCTGGGCGAAGCCGGCTGGGTCAGACAGACAGACAGACAGACAGACAAGCAGACAGACAAGGAGACAGACAAGGAGACAGACAGACAGACAAACAGACACACAGACAGATAGATAGATATATAGATAGATAGATAGATAGATAGATAGATAGATAGATAGATAGATAGATAGATAGATAGATCGATCGATTGATCAATAGATAGATAGATAGATAGATAGATAGATAGATAGATAGATAGATAGATTGATCGATTGATCAATCGATAGATAGATAGATAGATAGATAGATAGATAGATAGATAGATAGATAGATAGATAGATACCCGCCAGGACCTGGTCGAAGCCGGGCCGGGTCAGCTAGTATATATATATATATATATATATATATATATATATATATATATATATATATATATATATATATATATATATATATATATATAGTTTTCATGTAGAGATTTTTGTATAATTGTATCAGTATGTGTTTGTTATTTGTGTACTGACGTAGGCATGGACCGAAACGTCAATTGTGTTACCTGTGATCGAGTTCTAGTAAACTTATGGATTCAACTTCTCGTTTTTGTGTGTGAATCACTCATTGTAAACAGTACAGTATATATGGACGGGAAGCCGAGGTGGCGGGGTAGCTACAACGTCTGCCTGCCAGCCTGGTGCGCATGTGTTCAACCCCTCATCGAGAGGGATTCTTTAAACATAGAGTTCGGCTCCCAGGTCGATGCGCTCTAACATGGGTCATCTCATCTCATCAGATTCCTCTTGTATCTCCTCTTGTGTCGAGGTGACGCAGGAAATATTCGTGGAAGTAAACGCGGCAAGCCTCATATTGACGTCATCACCCATTAAGTGCCGATAAGAGTATGGCGCTAGCACCATATGCCCAATGGGTGCCGTGACAGTTCAATGGATAACACAATTACCTGTCGCTCTGACGGGGTTGAGTTTGAATCACCCATCGCGGTGAATTTTAAAACTTGACCTGGATGCCCGCTTGATTCAGCTTGAAATGGCTATATGGAAATATGAGAAATAACAGCGACATGTGAGATGTTGATTGTGTCAGCCATTGAGTGCTGATTGATCTAGAAAGTGTGGTTCTAGCACGATATGCGGAGCTCACTGAGAGAACTAGACAAATGACAGTGAATCATGAGGTGAAGAAAGTATGGTTCTAGCACGATATGCGGAGCTCACTGAGAGAACTAGACAAATGACAGTGAATCATGAGGTGAAGAAAGTATGGTTCTAGCACGATAGTGCGGAGCTCACTGAGAGAACTAGACAAATGACAGTGAATCATGAGGTGAAGAAAGTATGGTTCTAGCACTGTATGCGGAGCTCACTGAGAGAACTAGACAAATGACAGTGAATCATGAGGTGAAGAAAGTATGGTTCTAGCACGATGTGCGGAGCTCACTGAGAGAACTAGACAAATGACAGTGAATCATGAGGTGAAGAAAGTATGGTTCTAGCACGATATGCGGAGCTCACTGAGAGAACTAGACAAATGACAGTGAATCATGAGGTGAAGAAAGTATGGTTCTAGCACGATATGCGGAGCTCACTGAGAGAGCTAGACAAATGACAGTGAATCATGAGGTGAAGAAAGTATGGTTCTAGCACGATATGCGGAGCTCACTGAGAGAACTAGACAAATGACAGTGAATCATGAGGTGAAGAAAGTATGGTTCTAGCACGATATGCGGAGCTCACTAAGAGAACTAGACAAATAACAGTGAATCATGAGGTGAAGAAAGTATGGTTCTAGCACGATATGTGGAGCTCACTGAGAGAACTAGACAAATGACAGTGAATCATGAGGTGAAGAAAGTATGGTTCTAGCACTGTATGCGGAGCACACTGAGAGAACTAGACAAATGACAGTGAATCATGAGGTGAAGAAAGTATGGTTCTAGCACGATGTGCGGAGCTCACTGAGAGAACTAGACAAATGACAGTGAATCATGAGGTGAAGAAAGTATGGTTCTAGCACGATATGCGGAGCTCACTGAGAGAACTAGACAAATGACAGTGAATCATGAGGTGAAGAAAGTATGGTTCTAGCACGATATGCGGAGCTCACTGAGAGAACTAGACAAATGACAGTGAATCATGAGGTGAAGAAAGTATGGTTCTAGCACGATATGCGGAGCTCACTGAGAGAGCTAGACAAATGACAGTGAATCATGAGGTGAAGAAAGTATGGTTCTAGCACGATATGCGGAGCTCACTGAGAGAACTAGACAAATGACAGTGAATCATGAGGTGAAGAAAGTATGGTTCTAGCACGATATGCGGAGCTCACTAAGAGAACTAGACAAATGACAGTGAATCATGAGGTGAAGAAACGACGCTGGTGCTGGACTGAACAGGGCATACGCTGAGAAACCAATAGAATAGTATAACTAGAAAGGTCTTTGTCTGGAATTCAAAGTGCGAAAGAAATAGTAACACATGGAGAAAAGGGTGTTTGTAAAGTCTCATTACACTTCGGATGTTGAACAATTTTGAAAAACAATTCTTTCTTCCGTTGATAAAACCATTCTGTTTGGAGTGCAAAGAATTACTCCAGCAGAAGACAGCCTTTCGCTAAAAATACTTCACTATGGACTGTGGAGCACATTTTGTGATGGCAATATGTACTTCACTTTTTCAAATTTGTTCTACATACAAAGTGTAGTGAGACTTTACAAACCCCAGGTAGAAACAGAAAGGAATAATATGAGAACATGGGCAGACCTGCATGGGGTAGTTAATGATATAAGGGCTTGGAATGAACGAAGGAACAAACTTTACTTCAAATGGTTAAGAATTGGGCACGCAGGCCCGTCTGACTTTCTCCCCTTCTTATCTCTCTACTTCATACATTACTTATGACGCTAATCTTAGACAACAATAGAACAATACGCATTAAAACGCGTGGAAAATTTA
This sequence comes from Cepaea nemoralis, assembly GCA_014155875.1. Taxonomy (NCBI): domain Eukaryota; kingdom Metazoa; phylum Mollusca; class Gastropoda; order Stylommatophora; family Helicidae; genus Cepaea; species Cepaea nemoralis. Next base: position 80,687 of record JACEFZ010020519.1, read on the forward strand.
CAATAATCAATAATACATGACTCACTAAAACTAATTGGTAACATGGCAATTATAATTACCTAAGGTAGGTGTAACGTGTAAGGTAGGTGTAACTTGTTACAAACCTTTGAGAACAAAGTTTTAAGACTCATCTTTGGACCCATTAGGGATACACAAAGTGGAGAGTGGAAAAGAAGAAGTAACAAAGACATTTGTGATCTGTTTAAGTCCCCGCTAATCACTGGTATCATGAAGGCTAATAGACTACAATGGCTGGGGCATATAGAAAGAATGGAAAACAATGGGGAAACAAAACTAGCATACATTCAGGAAATAAATGACCGTAGACCCCGAGGTAGACCAAGAAGACGGTGGAGAGATAATATATATACAGACCTACAAGCACTTGGAATCAACGACTGGCAAGAGAGGGTCAACCAGAGAGACGAATGGAAACGGATTGTATCTGCAGCAAAGAACCTCAATGGCTCAGAAAGCTGAAGAAGAAGAAGAAGAAGAAGAAGAAGAAGAAGAAGAAGAAGAAGAAGAAGAAGAAGAAGAAGAAGAAGAAGAAGAAGAAGAAGAAGGTGTCACTTACCACAGTTAGACCAAGAAGACGGTGGAGAGATAATATATTTACAGACCTACAAGCACTTGGAATCAACGACTGGCAAGAGAGGGTCAACCAGAGAGACGAATGGAGACGGCTTGTATCTGCAGCAAAGAACCTCAATGGCTCGGAACGCTGAAGAAGAAGAAGGTGTAACGTACCACAGTTAGGGGGGTTTATATTATACTAGTTATCATCTGAGATTATTATTATTATTATTATTATTATTATTATTATTATTATTATTATTTTTATTATTATTATTATTAATGGGTTTTTTTATTTTTTGTCTTTTATAGGAGGCATGTCGTCTGTACCGAAATAGTGTTCAAATGGGTTGCTATTGTTATGTATAGGGATTGCTTGTGTCTTTGATTTCTTGTGGAAGATTGTTCCACAACTGAGCGGCAGAGTACGCTAAGCTTGTTTTGTATAAGTCTATCCTAGGTTTTGGGACATGAATGAGCTGGTTGAAGTCCGTTACCCCAATGGGGAATGCATGATAAAAGAAGAAGAGTGTATGCACACTGGACAAACCCCAACTGGCGACACAAGCAGTAAATCTGCTGCAACAGAGACAAGCTTCCTCAACGCAGAAAACCTCAGAAACACATGACCTCAAATATAACCTATGCAACGACAGCCATTTGGACGATGCCCATATTTGTTGTTGTATTTATACAAATAGAATCCAATGGAACCACAAGCTTAATATGTTTGGAAGCATGCTAAAAGTTCATTTACGTTTTCTTAACCGAATATCCAATCAAGCTTAATGCGAGGTAACAAGTTCATATTTTGCCTTTCTTATGATTTTGATGTATCTTTGCTCAGATTGAAAGAAGGCGCGACCGTATGGATGGCAAAGGGACCAGGCCGGCTCCTTAGATGAATGAAAGCTATCAATTCTGGCATTCTTCTTTCTTATTTCAGGAACTGGCGATACGAGCAAGAGATAGCCGGGATGTTGTGGAAAATTGACAAGTCAGACATTCAGTGTGGCCACATGACCTCCGGGCGTCTGGATAAAAAACTCTATACGAACGAGATGGAAAATACGGCTAACTGCGTATGTTTGGATGTCTATATGTTGATTGTTTTTTATACGTAGGGGACAATGTCCCTTCTTCTTCTTCTTCTTCTTCTTCTTCTTCTTCTTCTTCTTCTTCTTCCTCCTCCTCTTCCTCTTCCTCTTCCTCCTCCTCTTCCACTTCCTCTTTGTCTTCCTCTTCCTCTTGTTCTTCTTCTTCTTCTCCTTCTCCTTCTTCATCTCCGTCTTCCTCTTCTTCTTCTTCTTCTTCTTCTTCTTCTTCTTCTTCTTCTTCTTCTTCTTCTTCTTCATCTTATTCTTATCATTCTTCTTTCTCTCCTTCTTTTCTTCTTCTTCTTCTTCTTCTTCTTCTTCTTCTTATTATTATTATTATTATTATTATTATTATTATTATTATTATTATTATTATTATTATTATTTATTAGTATTTCTCTTCTTCTTCTTCTTCTTCTTCTTCTTCTTCTTCTTCTTCTTCTTCTTCTTCTTCTTCTTCTGCTTCTTCTTCTTCTTCTTCTTAGCTACTATTCTTGCGTAAGCCTATACCCAACTCTCGCCAACCAATCGTATTCTTTCTCTCCTGCATTTCGCTCCCTGTCCTCTCCCTTCTCCATATCCTCTCCCTTCTTCCAGTGCTCAGCCATCTTCCTGCCCTCTACCATCTCCCTGTCATCTCCCATCTCCTTGTCATCTCCCATCTCTTTGTCCTCTACCATCTCCCTGTCCTCGCCCATCTCCTGTCTTCTCCCATCTCCCTGTCATCTCCCATCTCACTGTTCTCTCCCACCTTCCTGTCATTTCCCATCTCACTGTTCTCTCCTATCTCCCTGTCCTTTCCCATCTCCCTGTCATCTCCCATCTCATTGTTCTCCCCCATCTCCCTGATCTCGCCCATCTCCCCAGGAGTCTCCGAGAAAATTGCACTCGTGAACCGAACGATGTTACCCGGAATCGAAGCCATGATCTTCGGAGCGGGAACCAGGCGGCGTAACCAGTCAGCTAACTAGACTCGCTATTGTAAGTAAATAAATACTTAATAGGTTACCAGACTTCATTTATTCAGTGTCGATGGATAATAAACTGCCAAATGAGAACTCCCATTTGGATAGGAGGACAATATATCGCCGTACTAGGATCGGCGTGCTATTTGTTTCATTTCGTTGTATCTTCCGCAGTTTCAGTGCTCAGTGGAAAGAAAGTTGCATCAATCAGTAATCATAAACCCTCAAATTTAAGGCGGATCGACGTTTCAAAGACTGAAGGTAACGAGTGAGCTGGTCGTAAACGTGGAACGTCTGGGGAGGCGGCGATAGGCGTAAGAATCCTGTGGGAATCCCCTGCTTCGACCCTAGCAGGTAGGCTCTACTGGGATGACCGGTTAGTTCCTACCTTTAAATCAAACAAACTATGGAAAATGAAAAGAATTATCACCAAAGCAACAGAGTGCTCGCTTTGTGCTCGATACCTTTGACAACAGTCACCTGATAGAAAATGAAACGGAGGATAAAGGGTAGAGGAGAAGGGGGAGGGAGGAAGAAAAGGGCTGGAGCCAGAAGGGGTAGGAGGAAAACGGATCGTTTGGGACTAAAAAGTGCACGGGTTGGGTATTGGAATTGCCGTAGTGACGTAGTAGTGAGGACCAATTTTGGAGAAACTGGTCTAGGATTTTGATGACCTGATGTTACAAGAACTGAAGACAGACTCTTTTAAGTGCTCTGACTATACATGTTACATAAACCCAACCGGGCAGGGAAGACATGGGCAGGCTCTGGTGGTCAAGGATGGCTTACAGCATTCGATACTGGATATGAGTGGGTGGGGTCAGGAAAGTAAAGAAGTGCAGGGAATGCAGATTAAAATCGGAAGAAGCAGTTGGAACCTAACAAATATATATGTAAGTGGGAATCATGCGTATGCATAAAGTTGGGACTGGTTGAAAGGTTCAGTGGATACCCCTGGTACCAGGTATGTGGTGACTTTAATGCCCGCGCCAAGAAGTGGGACAGGTAGGGAGAGAACAGACAGGGTACTGCTCTTCCTGAGGTTTTGCTTTAGACGGATGTTGTCTGTCTAAATGACGGGACACCCACTAGGCTAGCAATGAGACCGGGGGAGCCTGACACGACCATCGACCTGGCACTTGTATCCCAAGAGACGGCATCAGACATAAAATGGAGTGTCTTTGGGAGCCATGGAAACGATCACCTCCCCAGTTCTGTGCTGATACCTATGCCCAGTACAGTCAGGGCTATAAGAGCCCGCAAGGCATTCAGTTATGATCGCGACCACTCTTCGCTCTTGGGGCGTCTTAGATCACAGGGACGGTCTAAACCAACAAGAAGAATCTTCACCAAACCACCATGGTGGACACCACAGGTGTAGAAATCATGGACGGAAAAGAGGGCGGCCATAAGGAATTGGCAGAGGGTGCGGAGAGCAACCAATTCAGTTGACACATAATTCAAGGAGGCTGAAAGGTATAAAAAGTAAAGGTGTCGGATTTTAAACTCCGTTCGTCGTGGTCGTCATTCGCACTGCGAGCGCTAACGAGTCAAGTCGCATTATTCTGTCAAGAAGCCTGATCAGCGGGAAAATGTCACGTGGAAAATCCAACAACAAGAAACACGCTGTTGCCAAGATGTGCAGCGTGGGAGCCGACAACAAGAAGAAGAACGTCGAGAGCCCACCTGCTAGCTGCATCAAAGAGCCTGATACTACAGCCATTACTGAAGCTACTACGAGGGAGAAGATTGACAGCCCAACACAGTCAAGAACCAAGACAGCAGAGAAGAAGGAGGAGAAAGACACCAGAGTCGGAAACACCGACTCAAAGACAGTCAGATGGGTTGTCAAGAGGATTCCTGTGGAGCTGACAGATGAAGAAATCCTGAAGCAGCTACGTGAAGAGAATCTTCACATCCGAGTCTTGAAGGCGGAGCGGCTTCTCACCTACTCCAAGATACCTACAACCCTGGCAGTGGTGACATCGGAGGGCAGCGAAATGCCGTTCACAGTATCATTCAGCAAGAAAACTCAACAGCCAGAGAGATTCATACCAAGAATCACTCAATGTTCCAGATGTCAGAAGGCCGGCCACAGCAGAGCTACGTGTCGCAGTAAGACGGAAATCTGCCGATACTGCGCCGATCACCACGCCTTCAAGGAGTGTCCGCTGGCCAAGATGGACACAGACTTCCGAGCACCCACCAACAAAAGAAAGTGTGCCAACTGCCTGGGCAAACATGGAGCAAGATACCTGGGCTGTCCGTACCTGCAGAGACATAGAGACGTCTTAAATATCGCCATCCTCACAAAGACACCATTCAAGGAAGCAATGCAGAGGGGCGAGACAGCCACGGGTATAGCACAAGCTGAAAGAGATCAACTTCGAAAGCAGATCGACGAGTTAAAGAAACAAGTCAAGCTACTGCAAACATCGGCACCAACCAGCGACAATGAGAAACTTCTTGCCGAAATAAAGGAGATCCAGCGGGACATCAAACAAGAGGTGGAGAATATGAGGCAGATGGTAAAGATAAATGAAGAGATTCTGCGAGACATCAAAGCGGTCAGAGAAATTCTAACAATCGAAAGGGAGCCAACCCAAAGCAAATCAGCACAAGAAACAGAAAAGCTCACAGAGAAACCGCAAGATGACATCCAACAAGAGGACGAACCGGAACCGCTAGACAAAGCCAGCAACCCAGCCACGACACTATCTCCCCAGACATCTGAAGCAAACCAAGACGAGCACCCTGAGGAAGACACGGAGCGGCCCGGGGGGATTACTTTGGAAGAGCTACGAGAGTACTTAAGGAAGGATAAACTCAGAGACAAGGAATTCGAAAGGTGCTGGATGGAAAGAGAAAAGAAGAAACCAAGAAAACTCAGGCGACCGGTAGAATGGCAAAAAAAAATCTTAGAAAAGGGTACCGACTACGCGTACTACATAAAAGATGGAGAGAGAATACCATGGCTGACCGCGGAGGAAAAAAGGGAATGGCCGAAGCTAAAACTCGAAGACGAAAAAAAGGACAAGAAGGAAAATAGAAACCTCGAAAAGCTCCTACATAAATTACACAACGAAGGAGACTAAATGACCTAATAAAAAGTCCTTATAAGGACTGCAGCCAGTAAAGCCAGACGAGCCAGGAGCCTACACCAACAAGGAAAACAAGAGGAAACATGCACAAAGGACAGCAGCCGACCGATCCCCCAGCGAGAGTGGGATTACGAAAAGTCCTTATAAGGACTGCAGCCAGACGAGCCAGGAGCCTACACCAACAAAGAAAACCACAACAACAGAAGAGCACAAAGGATAGCCGCCGACCACTGCTGACGTCACAGACACAAAAACTACATAAACAGTCCGAGATAGGACTCACAAGACAAGAATTAGGGTGAATAAACCCACAAAAACCACGATCCTCAATAATAACCACAGCTGATGAAGCAGGTTAGACGCGGACGAATTTGGAATTTTTGTTTTTGAAATGGAATCGGAATCGGAATCGGAATTTTAAACTCAAGGCAGCAGAGACAAAAAGGATTAAGTGAGAACAGTTGATAAATGAAGTCGGTGGGTAAATTCTGAAAGCTGCACAAGCAGATGAACAGAAAGGCGATGCCGGATACAAATGGTACCGTGTATGATGATAACAACCGAGAATGGGCAGCGGGCCGCACAGAGTTTGAGGTGCAACAACTGAGCCAAAGTAATACACATCGAGGTGACATAGTGATCTATACTGATGGGTCAGTGGTGAGAAACAGACGGAGTGGTTGGGGTTTCAGGGTAAAGGTTAATGGACGATTCTTGAAAAAGGAGAGTATGGCATATGAGGCTACGACCTCCAGCATGAGAATGGAGGTGGAAGCAGTCACAACGACATTCAGTTTGTTAGAGGAAACCACTGCAACACACATTGTCTTCATTACGGACTCAATGGGTATGCTTAGTAAGGTGGAGAAAGGAATGTTTCGTGCGGAATGGCTCACGTCGCTTCAGAGGTCACAGATTGTAAGAATTGTATGGATATGTTGCCCTGGCCATGGGGGAGTGCGGGAGAATGAAGAGGCTCATATGCTGACAGGGAATGTACCTCTTGGTGGTAGATTACCTATGGACAAGGGAAAGGTGGTAGTGCGCCTGTGGGACCAGGCTGGGAAGGTGGATGGGCAGACTGAGAACCAATATGTGGAAATGATGATATTGCGGGGATTTGCAGGGGTTCTGGTAGAATCTCAAAACTGAGAGGGAAGACCAGGAGAAATTTCTATCACATAGCGGTGGGAACGATTAGTGGTGTGACACTTCGCTGGCTGTTGAACGAGGTGACGGAGCGCGAATGAGAATGTCCTGAGTGCAGTGGTGTCAACTCTTAGCTCAACTCAACTCAACTCAACTCAACTCATTCAGTTGTGCACCATGTCTGGTCCAGACGAACATGTTGTGTAACATTGAATCACTTAACAAGCTATCGCTTCGCATTTCACAATGTCAAGAGTAGTGTGTGTGTGTGTTGCAGGGTATCAGCATGGTGTCCATGGAGTCTAGAAACTCCTTCACCCAGGTGTATACCTACGTGGGCAAGTACAAGGGGCAGACGGTGGCTCTGAAGTCCTACAACCTCCGTGGATCAGATCTCACACGCAAGGACAAAAGGGAGATGAAACTGGTAGGTTTTCACATGTGCTTGTTGTATGTGTCTGGGCGCGTTAGTATGGCGGTTTGGGCGTTACGCCGATAATGGTATGAGAGCGGAAGAATGAAGGTTCGATGCCAGTTACCGGATGGAAAGACTGACCACTTATTCCTCGTGCTCTCTGGTTTACAAAATGTGGAGGTCCTAGCGCTCTCTGCCGGTTCACGCAGGTGTGCAGTGCGTGCATGCAGGCAGGCGGCCAAATCCCTAGGAATGTCGAAACGGCCTCATTATTGTGCATTTTAAAAGGGGATCGGCGATGAAATTGTGAAAGTAACATTGTTAAGAGACAATGTTCCAATTTTCTTATACCGTACAGTTTCACAGTGAAATTATCAGCATTGTTGTAACTGTTGACCGATACCAGCTGATGGTGTGATGATATGGGAAGCAAGCTTCACATGGCTCATGCATCTAATTAATTATAAATCCACGAGATCAAGAATTGTGCAAATTCGGAGGGACTATGCCTCACATCCGGCATTGGAGATATAGCGTTTGTAGGTAGAATTGTAACTATTGACAATTTTGATGTTGCAGTTCGGGAATGTTTACTTGGGTTTTATCCAGTTTCAGTCTCTATGGGGGAGGGTTTTGTAATTATGTTCTATGTGAACTATTAACAGATTAAGAACTAGATGTTCAACATGTGTGTTGACAGGGGTATAATAACGGAGCAAATATGCGTGATATGCATAATGAGTTGCAGATTACAATTACGAATATCAATCCTAAAAGCCTCTTTTGTACTTTTAACATCACACCCAATTAATATAGTTGTAAAGTAATATTTGAAACAGCTCACCACGGATTTAGGAGCGATCGCACTTTGCTTTTCGGTCACGCTGACTGATGCAAGATATTGTAAACATAACTAAACCATGCTGTACTTTTGTGACGGGGAAAGATATTGTAAACATAACTAAACCATGCTGTACTTCTGTGACGGGTGAAAGATATTGTAAACATAACTAAACCATACTGTACTTCTGTGACGGGGGAAAGATATTGTAAACATAACTAAACCATGCTGTACTTCTGTGACGGGGAAAGATATTGTAAACATAACTAAACCATGCTGTACTTCTGTGACGGGTGGAAGATATTGTAAACATAACTAAACCATACTGTACTTCTGTGACGGGGGAAAGATATTGTAAACATAACTAAACCATACTGTACTTCTGTGACGGGTGCAAGATATTGTAAACATAACTAAACCATACTGTACTTCTGTGACGGGGGAAAGATATTGTAAACATAACTAAACCATACTGTACTTCTGTGACGGAGAAAGATATTGTAAACATAACTAAACCATGCTGTACTTCTGTGACGGGGGAAAGATATTGTAAACATAACTAAACCATGCTGTACTTCTGGGACGGGTGCAAGATATTGTAAACATAACTAAACCATGTTGTACTTCTGTGACGGGGGAAAGATATTGTAAACATAACTAAACCATGCTGTACTTCTGTGACGGGGAAAGATATTGTAAACATAACTACACCATGCTGTACTTCTGTGACGGGGGAAAGATATTGTAAACATAACTAAACCATGCTGTACTTCTGTGACGGGGAAAGATATTGTAAACATAACTAAACCATGCTGTACTTCTGTGACGGGTGCAAGATATTGTAAACATAACTAAACCATACTGTACTTCTGTGACGGGGGAAAGATATTGTAAACATAACTAAACCATACTGTACTTCTGTGACGGGTGCAAGATATTGTAAACATAACTAAACCATACTGTACTTCTGTGACGGGGGAAAGATATTGTAAACATAACTAAACCATACTGTACTTCTGTGACGGGAGAAAGATATTGTAAACATAACTAAACCATGCTGTACTTCTGTGACGGGGGAAAGATATTGTAAACATAACTAAACCATGTTGTACTTCTGTGACGGGTGCAAGATATTGTAAACATAACTAAACCATACTGTACTTCTGTGACGGGGGAAGGATATTGTAAACATAACTAAACCATACTGTACTTCTGTGACGGAGAAAGATATTGTAAACATAACTAAACCATGTTGTACTTCTGTGACGAGGGAAAGATATTGTAAACATAACTAAACCATGCTGTACTTCTGTGACGGGAGCAAGATATTGTAAACATAACTAAACCATACTGTACTTCTGTGACGGGGAAAGATACTGTAAACATAACTAAACCATACTGTACTTCTGTGACGGGGAAAGATATTGTAAACATAACTAAACCATGCTGTACTTCTGTGACGGGAGCAAGATATTGTAAACATAACTAAACCATACTGTACTTCTGTGACGGGGGAAAGATATTGTAAACATAACTAAACCATACTGTACTTCTGTGACGGGTGCAAGATATTGTAAACATAACTAAACCATGTTGTACTTCTGTGACGGAGGAAACATATTGTAAACATAACTAAACCATAATGTACTTCTGTGACCGGGGAAAGATATTGTAAACATAACTAAACCATGTTGTACTTCTGTGACGGGTGCAAGATATTGTAAACATAACTAAACCATGTTATACTTCTGTGACGGGGGAAAGATATTGTAAACATAACTAAACCATGTTGTACTTCTGTGACGGGGGAAAGATATTGTAAACATAATTAAACCATACTGTACTTCTGTGACGGGGGAAAGATATTGTAAACATAACTAAACCATAATGTACTTCTGTGACGGGGGAAAGATATTGTAAACATAACTAAACCATAATGTACTTCTGTGACGGGGGAAAGATATTGTAAACATAACTACACCATGCTGTACTTCTGTTACGGGGAAACATATTGTAAACATAACTAAACCATACTGTACTTCTGTGACGGGAGCAAGATATTGTACACATAACTAAACCATGCTGTATTTCTGTGACGAGGGAAAGATATTCTAAACATGACTAAACCGTGCTGTACTTCTGTGACGGGAGCAAGATATTGTACACATAACTAAACCATGCTGTATTTCTGTGACGAGGGAAAGATATTCTAAACATGACTATACCGTGCTGTATTTCTGTGACGTGAGCAAGATGTAAACATAACTAAACCATAATGTACTTCTGTGACGGGGGAAAAGATATTGTAAACATAACTAAACCATACTGTACTTCTGTGACGAGGGAAAGATATTGTAAATATAACTAAAGCATACTGTACTTCTATGACCTACAGATGAGGGATCTACGTCACACGAACGTCAACTCATTTATAGGAGCTTGTCTGGAATCTTCGGTTCTGACACTAGTAACCACATACTGCGTCAAGGGTAGTTTGCAGGTATGTGTGTTGTCCTGTAGTCACACTGTAGAACTGTGTGTATGTGTGTTGTCCTGTAGTCACACTGTAGAACTGTGTGTATGTGTGTTGTCCTTTAGTCACACTGTAGAACTGTGTGTATGTGTGTTGTCCTGTAGTCACACTGTAGAACTATATGTGTATGTGTGTTGTCCTGTAGTCACACTGTAGAACTGTGTGTATGTGTGTTGTCCTGTAGTCACACTGTAGAACTATATGTGTGTATGTGTGTTATCTTGTAGCCACACTGTAGAACTGTGTGTATGTGTGTTGTCTTGTAGCCACACTTGTAGAACTGTGTGTATGTGTGTTAGTCCTGTAGTCACACTGTAGAACTGTGTGTATGTGTGTTGTCTTGTAGCCACACTGTAGAACTGTGTGTATGTGTGTTATCCTGTAGTCACACTGTAGAACTGTGTGTATGTGTGTTGTCTTGTAGCCACACTGCAGAACTATGTGTATGTGTGTTGTCTTGTAGCCACACTGTAGAACTGTGTGTATGTGTGTTATCCTGTAGTCACACTGTAGAACTGTGTGTATGTGTGTTGTCTTGTAGCCACACTGTAGAACTGTGTGTATGTGTGTTATCCTGTAGCCACACTGTAGAACTGTGTGTATGTGTGTTGTCCTGTAGTCACACTGTAGAACTATGAGTGTGCGTCTTGTCCTGTAGTCACACTGTAGAACTATGTGTGTGTATGTGTGTTATCCTGTATTCACACTGTAGAATTATGTGTGTGTGTGTTTGTTGTCCTGTACTCACACTGTAGAGCTATGTGTGTGTATGTGTGTTGGTCTGTAGTCACACTGTAGAACTATAGTGTGTGTATGTGTGTTGTTCTGTAGTCACACTGTATAACTATGTGTGTGTATGTGTGTTGTCCTGTAGTCACACTGTAGAACTATGTGTGTGTGTGTGTGTGTGTGTGTGTGTGTGTGTTGTTCTGTAGTCACACTGTAGAACTATGTGTGTGTATGTGTGTTGTTCTGTAGTCACTGTATAACTATGTGTGTGTATGTGTGTTGTTCTGTAGTCACACTGTAGAACTATGTGTGTGTATGTGTGTTGTTCTGTAGTCACACTGTAGAACTATGTGTGTGTATGTGTGTTGTCCTTTACTCACACTGTAGAACTATATGTGTGTACGTGTGTTGTCCTGTACTCACACTGTAGAACTATATGTGTGTATGTGTGTAGTCCTGTACTCACACTGTAGAACTATGTGTGTATGTGTGTTGTTCTGTAGTCACACTGTAGAACTATGTGTGAGTATGTGTGTTGTTCTGTAGTCACACTGTAGAACTATGTGTGTGTATGTGTGTTGTTATGTAGTCACACTGTATAACTATGTGTGTGTATGTGTGTTGTCCTGTAGTCACACTGTAGAACTATGTGTGCGTGTGTGTGTGTGTGTGTGTGTGTTGTTCTGTAGTCACACTGTAGAACTATGTGTGTGTATGTGTGTTGTTCTGTAGTCACACTGTATAACTATGTGTGTGTATGTGTGTTGTTCTGTAGTCACACTGTAGAACTATATGTGTGTATGTGTGTTGTCCTGTAGTCACACTGTATAACTATGTGTGTGTATGTGTGTTGTCCTGTACTCACACTGTAGAACTATATCTGCGTATGTGTGTTGTCCTGTGGTCATACTGTAGAACTATGTGTGTGTATGTGTGTTGTTCTGTAGCCAGACTGTAGACCTATTTGTGTGTATGTGTGTTGTTCTGTAGTCACACTGTAGCACTGTGTGTGTGTGTGTATGTGTTGTCCTGTAGCCACACTGTAGAACTGTGTGTGTGTGTGTTGTTCTGTAGTCACACTGTATGTGTGTGTATGTGTGTTGTCCTGTAGTCACACTGTAGAACTGTGTGTGTGTGTATGTGTGTTGTTCTGTAGTCACACTGTAGCACTGTGTGTGTGTTGTCCTGTAGCCACCTGTAGCACTGTGTGTGTGTGTGTGTGTGTGTGTGTGTGTGTGTGTGTGTGTTGTCCTGCAGCCAAACTTTAGAACTGTGTGTTCGTGTGTTGTCCTGTATCCACACTGCAGGTTTGTGTGTGTATGTGTGTGTGTGTGTGTGTTGTCCTATAGGTACGCTGCAGAACTGTGTGAGTGTGTGTGTGTGTGTGTGTGTGGTGTCCTGTAGAACTGCAGAACTGTGTGTTTGTGTGTTGTCCTGTAGCCACACTGCAGAACTGTGTGTTTGTGTTTTGTCCTGTAGCCACACTGCAGAACTGTGTGTATGTGTGTTGTCCTGTAGCCACACTGCAGAACTGTGTGTTTTGTGTTTTGTCCTGTAGCCACACTGCAGAACTATGTGTATGTGTGTTATCCTGTAGCCATACTGCAGAACTATGTGTTTGCGTGTTGTCCTGTAGCCACACTGCAGAACTGTGTGTATGTGTGTTGTCCTGTAGCCACACTGCAGAACTGTGTGTTTGTGTTTTGTCCTGTAGCCACACTGCAGAACTATGTGTATGTGTGTTGTCCTGTAGCCATACTGCAGAACTGTGTGTTTGTGTGTTGTCCTGTAGCCACACTGTAGAACTGTGTGTATGTGTGTTGTCCTGTAGCCACACTGCAGAACTGTGTGTTTGTGTTTTGTCCTGTAGCCACACTGCAGAACTATGTGTATGTGTGTTGTCCTGTAGCCATACTGCAGAACTGTGTGTTTGTGTGTTGTCCTGTAGACACACTGTAGAACTGTATGTATGTGTGTTGTCCTGTAGCCATACTGCAGAACTGTGTGTATGTGTGTTGTCCTGTAGCCATACTGCAGAACTGTGTGTTTGTGTGTTGTCCTGTAGCCATACTGCAGAACTGTGTGTTTGCGTGTTGTCCTGTTGTCACACTGTAGAACTGTGTGTATGTGTGTTGTCCTGTAGCCACACTGCAGAACTGTGTGTTTGTGCGTCTGCATTCGTAGGATTGTTTGCCTTTTATTTGTGTTTACAGTAACATACAAGTGTAGTTAGTTAGTTAGTTAGTTAGTTAGTTAGTTAGTTAGTTAGTTAGTTAGTTAGTTAGTTAGTTAGTTAGTTAGTTAGTTGGCTGGCTGGCTGGCTGGCTGGGTGGGTGGGTGAGTGCGTGCGTGCGTGGGTGGGTGCGTGAGTGAGCAAGCAAGCGAGCGAGCGAGTGCGTGAGCGAGCGAGCGAGGACGTGAGTGAGTGAGTGAGTGAGTGAGTGAGTGAGTGAGTGAGTGAGTGGGTGAGTGAGTGAGTGAGTGCGTTCAGCTGAGTTGAGTTGAGTTGAGTTGAGTTTGTCCATCCTTCTGTCCGTTTACATTCTTCAACGGATTATTTCGTAATGGTGCACAGGGAAACATACGAGTGTAAGTTAATAAGTAAGTCACAAATGGCTGTAGAAAAATAACTAAAGATGACAACTACTTGAAACCAGTTTATTTTTATAGATACACTGTCCCTTTATTTATCAACATAATATCCACCAACATTGATGCACTTATCCCATCGTTTTATCAGTCGGCCGAAACCGGCTGCATAAAACCGCGTGTTCTGTTTTCTAAACCACGTTTTCACTTCACATTCAACTTCGGCGTCATTTGCGAAATGTCTCCCGCCAAGGTGTTTTTTCCTGTTTATGCTGACAAAAGTTTGTCCCGTAAATCCATGCATAGCTGGGTAGAAAACGTTACTGGGGTGAGTCAATAAGTAAGTCACACAGTTCTGTGGGATGGTAGGTCAATGAAAACAAAGCAAGCAGTTCTATGTAGCCGGTTTGGGATGACTGATAAAACGATGGCATAAGTGCATCAGTGTTGGTGGAAATTATGTTGAAAAATAAAGGGACAATGTGTGTACAAAAATAAATTGATTTCAAGTTGTTATCATCTTTAGTTAGTTTTCTACAGCCATTTGTGACTTACTTATTGACTTATCCTCGTACATAGTAAACAGAACAGCTATTCCAATGATTTGTCAACACAGTGAAGAAGCAATAGGTCAGGGCTGTGATGAAATTCATGATTTAACAGGGGAAGCCTAAAGTAATACACGGGAAGATGGAAATAGTGTTTCATGGTTCCTGCCCTTCGTATACGCCTCTTAATCCCACCTAGTTTCATATAATGAAAACTGAAGACGTCTCGGAGTTAAATTTGAGAAAGGGAACTAATCACTCAGCCTTTTTATTCTGCTATCTTATATACGTGAAGCCCTAACATTTTATATCTCTACTATATCATCTGCTATAGAAATATCTCAACTTTTGCATACATAAAGGATAACATCTACCAACGTTTTTAGAATATTCACATCTACATTTTCAGGCACACGACGCAGACATAATACGTCATTACTCATACTTATCAGATCAAAATCACACCATGCTGATATCTAGCCAAACATGTAATTTATTGTGACAAAATAATCGAGAACAGATCCCATATCTATATAGTGGGAAAATCAGTCAGCTTCGGCAATTTATCTTTGACTTTTCTAATATGATCTAGTATGTTGTATTGTTTCAGGATGTTCTGGAAAACGATGACATTAAACTGGATCAGATGTTTGTGGCGTCCCTAATAAAGGACCTCATACAGGTGAAATACTCGTATTAGTTTTACTGAGTGTTAGCAATATAAACTAGTGTACATCATATACCGCACATGACAGCCGTAAACTGATTAAAGAAATTAGAGGTAGACAGTCACAATATGTTTGACACGCTATGAGAAGAAATTAAACTACATAACTTGGTGACAACTGACTAGATTAAGAGGAACAGATGGATATTTCAGCCAATTGTAGCCTATCCGTAGTCTGAAGATTTTAACTTATTCTTTTCGAATGAGATGCTAATGTACATGATATGTCTGGTGACTTGGATACACTGATTTCCATTAAGTTCTATAATTGTTTCTGGTAAATCTCTTGGCTTCGTCGCGTGTTATGTCTGTAACAGGTTGAGGTAGTCTTCAACCTTCCTTTCTAATCTGTAAACTTCTTAATTTCCAGGTATGTTACAATGTGAAGGAATCCATTATTTTACGACCCTTTTGTATTTCCGGCATTGTTCATGTAGTGCTGTCCTTGGGTCTGCTAGTTCTGTACTGTTTCTGCTCTTCAGTATTGAACCAGCTGGCTTGGCTTCAATCAAGTGACCTGCTTGTTTTTCTGTATGTCTTTCAGGGCCTGCTCTACATACACAGCAGCGACCTCATCTACCATGGGAATCTGAAGAGCTCCAACTGTGTGGTCACCAGCAGATGGACACTACAGGTCACAGACAACGGTCTACTGGACATTCGCAACTCTAACAAGAGCAAGGAGGACCACTACGCTTATTATAGAAGTACATTCTTACTCTTATGCCCTGTATCCCCCATTTGGGGCAACACAAAACTCATTTCATACTTAGTCACCTGCGTTTTGGGGCATATTAGCACAGAACTCATTCTATGCTTAGTCATTTGGGTTTTAGGGCATATTACATAGAACTCATTCTATACTTTGTCATCTGGGTTTTGGGGCATATTACACAGAATTCATTCTATACTTAGTCACCTAGGTATCGGGGCATGTTACATAGAACTCATTCTATACTTAGTCATCTGGGTTTTGGGGTATGTTACCACAGACCTCATTCTATACTTAGTCACTTGAGTTTTGAGGCATGTTACATTGAACTCATTCTATACTTACTCATCAGGGTTTTGGGGCATCTTACCACATAACTCATTCTATACTTAGTCACTTGAGTTTTGAGGCATGTTACATTGAACTCATTCTATACTTACTCATCAGGGTTTTGGGGCATCTTTCCACATAACTCATTCTATACTTAGTCACTTGAGTTTTGAGGCATGTTACATTGAACTCATTCTATACTTAATCACCTGGGTTTGGGGGCATGTTACCACAGAACTCATTCTATACTTAGTCACCTGGGATTTGGGGGCATGTTACCACAGAACTCATTCTATACTTAGTCACCTGGGTTTGGGGGCATGTTACCACAGAACTCATTCTATACTTAGTCACCTGGGTTTGGGGGCATGTTACATAGAACTCATTCTATACTTAGACATCTGGGTTTTGGGGCATGTTACCACAGAACTCATTCTATACTTAGTCACCTAGTTTTACTGACACCTTGCCGTATTGACAGATGATAGTTTGTTACAGTGTGCTTACTAGCACACAGTAGCACACAGCCTGAGCAAAGTTGTAGAGGTGATGTGTTGTCCATGCAGCATGATCCCTCTCTCGGTCTGCCTAGTTTACTTCAGAGGAAAGGTAACACCATTATATCTGGAACAAGACAAGCTGCAGAAGATCTCGATTCAGTAAAGCAATCCTCTAACTGTCTGCCTGTCGAAACTTCGATAATATTCTAGTTGGCCATGCTTAAGACCTAGTGTCCCCTGCCATGACATTTAGTCTGTAGATTGCATGTCATCACAATAGGATACGGCTTGTACACTTCTAATTGCGCTCCTCTTCCCGAAACCGTTTGCACAATGTGGGGCGTCTGGTTTGGTGAGGGCCGCTCAACATTCGGTGCTAACAAAAAGAATGTAGTACCTCCTACTGTCGTACGGTTGCTCAGTCATATCTGACTAAGGCCTGACATCCTGTCACCAGGGTTAGACGGTGGTAAAGCTGTAATATTCTTCTTCATATAGTCCACGCCGTTTGGCGTTGGTTATAGTGTTGATTCAAAGCCTTCTGTCTCGTGTAGTCCCAGTGATTTCACCGGAAAATTACAATGAATAAATCAACAGAAATTAAAAATGTACAGGGGTAAGATTTACCAGAACACAATCACCACTGGGCGTAGATGTTAGAAAGCTTTCATAAGCAAATTAACAACAGGCACAAATACCGCTACACGTAAAAATAAAATGTAATATGCTACAAAGCGTGGCATTTAGCTAGAGCTCGCGTTTTTCCAGCTAACTACAGGGTGTATTTTTAATGACTGTGCAGTTTTTGAAAATATTGCCAGTCCAAGTTTTGTAGTCGCCCTCTGTGGAATTATGCAACATAATAGGTAAATACAAAACTTGAAACGGCAATATTTTCAAAAACTGCACAGTAATTAAAAAATAGACTCTATATCATATTTTACAGTTAAGTTAGTTGCATATTCTCTACAGGACGTTTGTAGGCAACACCTGCAATTGTTGCTGTTGTTGATGTCTTGGCAAGTTTATGTTAAGTCGTTTTCCCGAACGTGCTCGCGTTTATCTGAACGACCCGCACCCATACCATTTCGTAAACAACCAGCGCAACGCGGTCTGCTGCCAAATCGCGCGCAGCTGTTTCGAACGCGGGTATGCAGGATCACGAACTGCGTCCACAAATCTTTCGCCATGGAGCCGGCTTACGTTATGTTACGTTATGTTATTGTATGTCATTTTAGGTTATGTTACGCTATGCTACGTTATGTTATGTTACGTTATGTTATGCTATGCTATGCTACATTATGTTATATTTCGTTATGATATGCTATACTATGCAACGTTATATGTTACGTTTTGTTATGCTATGCTAAGTTATGCTACGTTATGTTATTGTATGTTATCTTAGGTTTTTTTTTTTTTTTTGCATGTTCTTTTAACAGGACATCGCTGTCAACACCAGCACTGCTGTTGCTGACGACTTGGCAAGTTTACATTCAGTAGTTTGCCATTGATTTCTGAACGACCGGCTCCATGCCAACACTCTAAAACCTAGCGCGACACGGCCTGCTGCCAAATCGGTGGCAGCTGTGTTTCGAACACAGGTAAGCGGAATTACGAACCGCGTCCGTAACGCCTTTGCCGTTCAGACCGGCTATCTTAGATTATGTTACGTTATATTATGCTACGTTACGTCATGTTATGTTATTCCACATTATGTTATATTATGTTACTGTCATACATACTCAATCACGCGATCATGTCACATTGTAGATTTGCTGTGGAAAGCCCCGGAAATCCTCCGGAACCCGGACAAAATCAAAGGCTCTCAGGCAGGGGATTCTTATGCCTTCGCGATTATCCTTCATGAAATCTTCGGGCGTGCTGGACCGTACGGCGGCATCGATATGGATCCAGCAGGTAAGTGTGGGGTGAGGTGGTTGTGGGTGTGAGTGTGAAGTGAGTTTGATGTGAATATGGGTGTGAGGTGGGTGTGGTTATGAGGTGAATGTGACGTGAATATAGGTGTGAGGTGGGTGTGACGTGAATATGGGCGTGAAGAAGCTGCGAGAGAGTGTGTATGGTGGTGGCTGGGTAATGTCAACGTCTGTGAGTGTGAGTTGAGGAGGCTGCGAGAGAGTATTGTGTTAACGGATTGGATATACTCTATGTGATCTGTATAAATGTGTGAGTATGCGGTGAGAAGGCTGCGAGTAGATTGTGACAGTGTGTATAATGGTGTGTGTGTATAGTCTGTGTGCTTATATGCATGTGTGAGTAGGCAACAAGAGAATTTGTCGAGTGTGTGTATGGTGGCAGAGTAGTCTGTGTGCGAAAATGTGTGAGTGTGAGGAGGCTGATAAAAAAACCTGTCGAGCGTGTTTCATGTTGGGTGAGTACGATGTACATGCATACGTGTCAGTAGTTCTTATTTTAATGAATCTACGTGGCCAAGTGGTTAAGCCGCATGCCTCTTGCTCTTAAAGCTGTTGGTTCCATTCCAGACCCCGTTATTCGATTCACGAGTGCAGTGTTCTCGGAGACTCCTAAGGTTTCGTAGAAATTATTGGGCGTGAAATTGTTTGGAAAAAAATAGGCTGCCAGCTCCATGTCGAATGGTTACGGTCGCAATTCATAATACCGCATACCGTGTTCGAAACACGGCTGCGGGCGAATTGGAAGCAGATGGCTCGCGTTGGTTGTCATACAATGGTATGAGCGTAGGTCGTTCAGAAAGCAATGGCAAACCGCTGAACGTAACAATGCCAAGAAATCACTATCAGCCAAAACATTTTAGGGTTGACTGCGACGTCCTGTAAAGTATTTGCAACTAACTGTATTCTAAGCGGTGCCGTGGCTTAAGTGCGGTGAACGCGTTCCACAGTTCACCTTCATACCGAGTCGATGGTTCAAAAACAGCTGCGGACGATTTGGATCCAGATCGCTTTGCGTTGATTTCGATGGTATCATGCCTCAGTCTTTCAGAAATCATTGGCAAGTTATCCCATACGATGGTATCATGCCTCAGTCTTTCAGAAATCATTGGCAAGTTATCCCATACGATGGTATCATGCCTCAGTCTTTCAGAAATCATTGGCAAGTTATCCCATACGATGGTATCATGCCTCAGTCTTTCAGAAATCATTGGCAAGTTATCCCATACGATGGTATCATGCCTCAGTCTTTCAGAAATCATTGGCAAGTTATCCCATACGATGGTATCATGCCTCAGTCTTTCAGAAATCATTGGCAAGTTATCCCATACGATGGTATCATGCCTCAGTCTTTCAGAAATCATTGGCAAGTTATCCCATACGATGGTATCATGCCTCAGTCTTTCAGAAATCATTGGCAAGTTATCCCATACGATGGTATCATGCCTCAGTCTTTCAGAAATCATTGGCAAGTTATCCCATACGATGGTATCATGCCTCAGTCTTTCAGAAATCATTGGCATGTTATCCCATACGATGGTATCATGCCTCAGTCTTTCAGAAATCATTGGCAAGTTATCCCATACGATGGTATCATGCCTCAGTCTTTCAGAAATCATTGGCAAGTTATCCCATACGATGGTATCATGCCTCAGTCTTTCAGAAATCATTGGCAAGTTATCCCATACGCAAAAATATGTCCAGTGTGAACAACGCTCGAGATCAAAGCGAGCGAAAAAAAAAAAAACATCGCAAACTAATGAACGTAAAGATTGTCTTGTAACTCACATACTATTGAACGTAAAGATTGTCTTGTAACTCACATACTATTGAACGTAAAGATTGTCTTGTAACTCACATACTATTGAACGTAAAGATTGTCTTGTAACTCACATACTATTGAACGTAAAGATTGTCTTGTAACTCACATACTATTGAACACAAAGATTGTCTTGTAACTCACATACTATTGAACGCAAAGATTGTGTTGTAACTCACATACTATTGAACGTAAAGATTGTCTTGTAACTCACAAACTATTGAACACAAAGATTGTCTTGTAACTCACAAACTATTGAACGTAAAGATTGTCTTGTAACGCACAAACTATTGAACGCAAAGATTGTGTTGTAACTCACATACTATTGAACGCAAAGATTGTCTTGTAACTCACAAACTATTGAACACAAAGATTGTCTTGTAACGCACAAACTAATGAACGTAAAGATTGTTTTGTACCTCACAAACTATTGAACGCAAAGATTGTGTTGTAACTCACAAACTATTGAACGCAAAGATTGTCTTGTAACTCACAAACTATTGAACACAAAGATTGTCTTGTAACGCACAAACTAATGAACGTAAAGATTGTTTTGTACCTCACAAACTATTGAACGTAAAGATTGTTTTGTAACTCACAAACTATTGAACGTAAAGATTGTCTTGTAACTCATAAACTATTGAACGCAAAGATTGTTTTATAAATTACAAACTATTGAACGTGAAGATTGTCTTGTAACGCACAAACTATTGAACGTAAAGATTGTTTTGTACCTCACAAACTATTGAACGTAAAGATTGTTTTGTAACTCACAAACTATTGAACGTAAAGATTGTCTTGTAACGCACAAACTATTGAACGTAAAGATTGTTTTGTAACTCACAAACCTATTAAAATAAAGATTGTCTTGTAAATCGCAAACAGTCAAACACAATGCTGATTTAACATGTAACTAACTTTAACTGTATTCAAAGAATTGATACAATATAAACGAGTTATTTATTTTTCTCTTTGAGAAGAACTCATTTGATACCATTTGAATCTGAAGGAGCATTCAAAACAATATATTCCTTTGGTGAATTTACATACAGACGTCATAAGCAATATCAGTGACTGTATGTTGTAAGAACTTCAGCCAAAAATGTGATTCGTCTGTTCACTGTGTAGAATATATAATTCTGCAGTATGCACCTGATGAGTTGAGTTAGTTGCATATTCTTTATAGGACGTTGCAGTCAACCCCATCATTTTTTGGCTGTTTGTGATTTCTTGGCAAGTTTCCGTGCTGTAGTTTGCCATTGCTTTCTGAATGATCGGCACTCATACCACTGTATACAAATCAACATAAGGCGATCTGCTTCCAAATCACCCTCAGCTGTGTTTCGAAAGCGGTTTGCGGGAATATGAATTGCGTCTGTAACCCCTTCGAGGCAGAGCTGGCTGAAGAGATGCAGCTAAATATGGTTGGTTGTTTGCATATCCTTTACAGGACATCGCTGTCAACATCAGCATCTTTCAGCTGATTGTTGATTTCTTGGCAAGATTACGCTCAATAGTTTGCCATTGCTTTCTGAGCGGCCGGCTTACATACCCCGCAAGTTACCGACGCGATTCGAACCACTGCTGATTCTCACCGTCGTCATGTTACTTACGAGACTATACGAGATTACGGAGAAAAGTCGCTAACCTCTAGGCCAGAAAGCCGGCAGCTAAATTAAAATATGGCAGGCAAGTAAATTACACAATATGTTGTAAATCTGAAAGTTTTCTGTTGTCATTTCTAGAGATTATAAATAGAGTCTTGGAGATACCTTCGATGTTAAAGGGCCTGTATTTGAACGTATATTGTCTATTTGTAAATCTCAAAGTTTTCTTCTGTCTTTTCCAGAGATTATAGACAGCGTCATACGGGTACCTTTCGGTGACAAAGCGCCATTCCGACCTGATGTGACGTCCCTGACCTGTGAGGGGTATGTCAGAGAGGTCATGTCCTCGTGCTGGGCCGAGAGTCCGGAAGCGAGGCCAGATTTTCATGAAGTTTGGAACCGACTGAAGCCGATGAGGGCAGGCATGTAAGTATTGTATGTTATAAATATGTTAGTTTAAATAAAATTAGTTACATTCCTTTACAGAGCCGCACAATTAACCGCAGCGTATGTGATTTCTGAAAGCAGACGTGGTCGGGGCATTCTGGGATCGTGTGTATAGTGCACACACACACAAAATAGATCATCACGGCCTGGAAAGAATGGTGCTGCAGGGAGGGACCAGAAGATCTGGTTGACACTTTCCTCTAGGAAAGGCCAGACGGACTCATTATCAGACTGCAACTAGTACTATTAGTTTTGGGTCTCTTCACTGGCTGTTGAAGATACAATCGGAGTACGTATGGAAATACCTATAGTGCTGAGATGTCGGTTCTTAACTCAGCTTGCGATTTTCTGGGCAATTTTACTTTCCGTAGTTTGCCATTGCTTTCTGAACGGTGCCGAAGCTCATAATATTGTGAAAATCAACACAAGGTAGTCTGCTTCAACATCGCCTCTGGCTGCATTTGAACCCGGTATGCTGGATTATGAAACTGTGTCCCAAGTCAAAGACATAGTTCAGGTGCTACATAGAACCTGTACTTGTGTATGGATGTGAAACATGAACAATGAGCAGACAAGCTGAAAAACATCTAGTGGCAGTGGTAATGTGGTTTCTGATGAAAATAGACATAACACCTTGAACAGACAAAAAATTATGAGTAAGTCCTACAAGAAGCAGATAAAAGCCGTAAAAATGAGACGTAGATAGTCACAGTTTTTTTTTTTTTTTTTTGGACACGTTATGAGAAGAAATAAACTAGAGAACTTGGTGACAACCGGCAAGATTGAGAGTAAAAGAACAAGGGGAATGCAGAGAAGTAAATATTTAGGTGACCTGGCTTCGTGGCATGGTAGAGACAAGAACATAGAGCTGATCCACGACTCTGGTGATAGTGTAAGATGGCGAAACATGATCGCACACGCTTTTCGGCATACACATGATGATGATGGTGATGATGATGATGATGATAATGATGATGATGATGATTGCCAAGTCGTAACAGAGCCCATGACGCCAAAATCAGAGGGAGCAAAACTCCCGAACCAAAACGCAGAGATATCTAAGCGTCTGACGTATAACGGAGATCACGTCAGTTTTGTTTGTCAATAATTACGGCAGTCAGATCACAGAGCTGGACGGGAGAAGCAGCACGTTCGAGCCATCTCCAATACATTGAGATTTTCTGGCAGGACAATTGTATATCATAGATTATAGATAGTGGAAAGGAATCATGGCAACTTATATCTCAGTATCAAGATGTTGGGACAAATGCCAAATACAGAAATGAGCATGTCACACCCGAAGGACAGTCAAATAACCTTGGATGGACAGAAGAAATGAAGGAGTGCAATACTAATGATGTGATAGTTCTCAGGAGCTAGGATAGTCAACCATTGAATAGTTATCAGTTATATTTTTTATTACGATCGTCCTGTCTGACGTCCCCAGACCCGATCGAAATGTATGGACATGTATTCATCGCCTAATTGATTATTTGCTCCAGAACATTGGCTAATAAAATTAGCCTCATCAACTTGTATGCCAGCCTTCTTGAGAGTCCTTTTGATTCAAGTTCCGTTTACTTCTTTTGCTGGACAGTTGTCGGCACCTCTAGATTGTTCACGATTCGAGCCCATATTTATGCCAGAGCGACTTCCCAGCAATGATGATGATGATCGATATAATACAGAGTTATAAATGACACATTATAAAAAGTATAACTAAGAAAAACAGAGGGGAAAGTGTTTATGGAAGAATGAAGTCATAAACGCTGACACCTGTTGTAGGAGGCACAGGTAAAGTTTCTCCCACTACATAAACTGCCCTAATGTAAAAAGTGAAAGGCCCTATTTTAATTATGTGGGGGGATCGAGCACAAGGTGCTTGCCACCCTATTTTGTACGGACCAATCGGTGTGTGATGTGATAAATACAGAGTGTATTTTTAATGACTGTGCGGCGTTTGAAAATATTGCCGGTCCACGTTTTGTATTTATCTATTATGTTGCTAGAACTTTACAGAGGGTGAATACAAACCTTGAACCGGCAATATTTTCAAGCACTGCACAGTCATTAAAAATACACCCTATATTATACATTTACTTCCCATGACATTTCATGGCACACATTTTAGACTGGTTCGAACTGTGGGCCCAAGTCAAATCTTTTATTCTTTTCTTTTTTTTTTGGGGGGGGGGGGGGGTTAAATTTCCCTTGGCGGGGATGTGAACACATGACCATTAAAGCAATAGCAAGTACACGGGGCGGGACATTGTTGCCTACTCCTACCTATCTCATCATTATCTCATTTTATCTCTTTTATACCTTTTTTTTAGTCAATGGATCAACATCACGGCACACGGGTGTAACCCATAAGTGCTCCGTTCTCCTCCTAACTCAAACCTGAGTCTGGAGAAACTCAGCTCAGTGAACGAACTCCGTAGCACGGACGAGGATCCTGAAATACTTTGGGCAGGTTTGTAACTCCAAATTTTGCCCGGGCAGCGCCGTTAGGCTACTCTTTTTCGATTTCCAACTGCCAAGGGATTGTTTATGTACGCAACAATACACACTGGGCGTCCAATCTCACTACCCAGAGACCAGGGGAAATTTTATTACTGGAAGTCCACGTGAAAAAATCCCGGTCCTCACTGGGGCTTGAACCCGGGACGACCTTGTGTGTCGACGTGAAGTGTAAACAGTGGGAGAGTGCCCGTTTATGCGCTTTATATATCGATATTCTCGTGGACTGCGTTATTCCCTCTGTCCATCATTTACATGGTCGGCCTCTTCTTCTGGTTCCATTTGGTCTGTATATCATTGCTTGTTGTGGTATACTGTTTAGTTGGTACCCTAGTTATATTGCCGAACCATTTAACTTGCTGTTTTCTAATGAAATCTAGCGCTGCTATAACCCCCACTTTAGTCCTGATTTCTTCAATTTTTTATTTTAGCTCTTCTTGATACATTAAGTATTCATCTCAGGAATATCATTTCCATTGTTGTAAGTTTTCTTTTCTCTTTGTCTGTCATAGTCCAGGTTTGACACTGGCAGCATGTAATTGATAGGAAGATTGTATTGTATATTGCTTTTTAGTATCTATTGATACGTTTTTGTTTTTCAGTATTGGTGCCAGTACTGGATGTCAGGCCTTAGTCAGATATGACTGAGCTACCGTATGACAGTAGACGGTACTACCTGCTTCTGTTAGCACCGAATGTTGGACGGCGCTTACCAAACCCGACATCCCACACTGTGCCAATGGCTTCGGGCGGAAAGAGCGCAATTGGGAGGGTACAATCCTTATCCTGGTGTGAGGAAATGCAACCTAAAAACTAAATGTCATGGCAGGGCAGACCAGGCCCTAAGCCTTGGGTGGTAACTGGTCTAGGATCGAAGCTCCGAAGGCGGACAGTTAGACCATTGCTTTGCTGATATGGCAGCTTCTGCAGCTTGTCTTGTTCTAGACGTATTGGTGTTACCTTTCCTTTGGAGTACACTAGACAGGCCGAGAGAGGGATCATGCTGCATGGGCAAAACATGGTCTCTAAATTCAGCGCAGGTTTTGTGTTATGGAGATAACCCCATTTTACAAACTATCGTCTGGCAAGACGACAAGGTTCCAGTCAGTCATTGTTGCCATTTGTCCAATGAGTTAGTTTGCCTTACGCATTTGTTTTATGGGTGAATTCTGTAGTAGCCACCGCGCTTCTATGTTCCATACCCTTCTATCAAAGGATGACTGGGCTGTTTCAGGAAACGAAACATATTCGACCACATGTTGGCCATGATGGAAAAGTATCAGCAACATCTAGAGGAGCTGGTCGATGAGCGGACGGAGCAGCTGAGTGAGGAGAAGCGCAAGACGGAGGCACTGTTGTACAGGATGCTGCCGCAGTGAGTGACTGATTTAGTGCACCTTCTTGCTACTACTACTACTACTACTACTACTACTACTACTACTACTACTACTACTACTACTACTACTACTACTACTACTACTGCCGTTAACTCCCTGGCCTAGGAGTTAACGACTTTCTTCGTAATCCCGTTTATCCACGTGAGCAAACGCGGCTGCGCCGAGACTCGGTAGCGGTTCTCGCCCCGCCCGTTAATTACGAGATATGTGAGCCGGCCGCTCAAAAAGCGAATGACACACTACTGAGCGTAATCTTGCCAAGAAATCAACGGCAACGGTAAAATGCTGGTGTTGACAGTGATGTCCTGCAATAGGATATGCGAACACTTTTTAAAAAAAGTAAACAAAATATAAAAAACTACTACTACTACTACTACTACTACTACTACTACTACTACTACTACTACTACTACTACTACTACTACTACTACTACTACTACTGCTGCTGCTGCTGCTGCTACAATTACTACTACTACTACTACTGCTACTACAATAACTACTATTACTACTAATGCTGCTGCTACTACTACTACTACTATTATCATTACTATTTATACTACTATTTCTACCACAACATCCACAACTAGTACTACTTCTGCTGCTGCTGCTACTACTACTACCACTACTACTACTACTACTACTACTACTACTACTACTACTACTGCTGCTGCTGCTACTACTACTATTACTACTACTATTACTACTGCTGCTACTGCTACCACTACTATTATTACTACTACTACTACCGCTACTACTACTACTACTACTACTACTACTACTACTGCTACTACTGCTACTACTGCTACTACTGCAGCTGCTACTAATACTACTACTACTACTACTACTACTACTACTACTGCTACTACTGCTACTACTGCAGCTGCTACTAATACTACTACTACTACTACTGCTACTGCTACTACGGCAGCTGCTACTACTACTACTACTACTACTACTACTGCTGCTGCTGCTACTGCTACCACTACTACTATTACTACTACTACTACTACTACTACTACTACTACTACTACCACTACCACTACTACTAACTCTACTACTACTGCCACCACGACTAAGGGATAAATGGGAGAAGAAGAAAGCGGAAGAATAACTAACGCCTGTTCTTTAACATACAAAAAATCCAGAGGGTAGTAACATTGCAGGGATCCCCCCTCCCCCTCCCCTCCACCACCCCCAGAAACATTGATTAGGAGAATCGACAGCTTATTAACTTAGGAGGAAAAGGATAATTCGCTTGGAGATGTCGACAGTAGAACAATTACTTGAAATGTGAACCCACTTAGGCTGGAATGGAAACTGGTGAAACTCAATCTATCTTCCTCCTTCACGTTTTATTACCCGATCCTGGGGGAATAGAGAAGCTAAAGGCATTAACTGATTGAGTGTCTTGGGATGAGTAATCGTCTAAGGCTAATTCCCGTATCTATCATGAGCTTATACACAGTAGCTTTCTTTATGCAATCAATCAATCAATCATGTGCCATGCCGGAAAGCGTGGGCGGTCATGATTCGCCATTTCACTCGATCACCAGAGTCGTGGATCAGCTCAGTGTTCCTGTCTTTCTTTATGCAAACCTCCCTTTAATTTACTATATAATACAACATGTCTGCATGCTATATTCATTCATTCATCACGTGCCATGCCGATAAGCGTGGTCAGTCATGTTTCGCCAACTTACTCGATCACTAGAGTCATGGATCAGCTGAGTGTTCTTGTCTCGTCCAAACCACGTGGTCAAGCCACCAGGTATTTACTTCTCTCTCTTCCCTTTGTTCTCTTCCCCTCGATCTTCTAATAACGTGACCAAATAATTTTGACTATCTATGTCTAATGTATCTTATGAGTTTACGATTTACACGTGTGTCTTGCAGTACTTGTTCATTGGTTTTTCTGTCTGTCCATGGTCATCATCATCAAGTGCCCTGCCAGCTGGCGTAGGCGTTCATGGCTCTCCGCAGATTTCGGTCTTTGGTTTTCTGGATCAACTCTGCTGCTGATATTCCTCCATGCCACCGTCTCAATCCATCCAGCATCATTTCTTTTGGTCTTCCTCCGCCTCTCTTCCCCTCGATCTTTCCAGTAGTCACGATGTTCTCCAATGCCTCTCTTCTCATCACATGAGCGAAGAAAGATGTGTGTCTCTTTCTTATTACTGTATATAATGTTCTAGTTTCATTAGCCTGTTTCAGGCAGTCGTTGTTAGTTACTCTGGCAGTCCAAGGAATTAGCAACATTCGTCTCATGAACCACATCTCTGTTCTGTTGCTTCTAATTTCTTCTTAATTTGTTCATTTACATTCCAAGATTGACTGCCATACAGAAAAACTGGTTCTACATACCCTTTCAGCACTCTATTTCTGTCATTCAATGATAGTGACTTATTGCATAAGATGCTCTTCATTTTCCGAAATGCGGCTTTTGCTTGCCTTATTCTGTTCTTAATCTCTGCTGTCCATGGTATTCTTTGCATGTTTCTCAGAAACTACTTTTCCACAGCCATCGGATATTTTTCAGCTTGTCTGGTCATTGTCCACACTTTACGTCCATGCAAAATACAGGTTCTATATAAAACTTCAACACTCTGTTTTCTTTGGAAATGACATCTTTTTATTGGTCAGTAGGTTTTTCATCTTGCAAAAGGCTACCTTCGCCATGGCAATTCTTGTTCTAATCTCTTCAAGACATCTCCCATCTAATGTATGACAGTTCCGAGATAATTGTACCGATTCACTTGTTTAAGAATATTCCCGTTTACTTGTATATTACATTGTGGTATTTACTTCTTCCTAGTGACGACCATAATCTGTGTCTTCTTACAATTTAATTCTAACCTATATTAACAACTTTTAATCCATAACTTTGACAAAACCTGCCTACTTACCAATTTCTGCCATCCATTTTTGTTAGGTCCAAACCTACCGCACCGAATCTATTTAGTTTTTCTGTGTCCGACATTCTTTGTCTTAGTTAATTGCATATCTTTTACAGGACGTAGCAGTCAACCCCTGCATTTTTGGTGATACCAGGGCAAGTTTACCTTCAGTAGTTTGTCATTGATTTCTGAATGACCGGTACCTATACAATTTCATAAAACAACCAACGCAAGGCAGTCTACGAACTGCCGTCCGTAACCGCTTCGTCACTTTGCCGGTGGTGAAATAGAGGCTTACATTGTATCTATAGTAAGGGCATTCAACATGGATAAGACTGTACTCACATAGAGGCTGACATTGTATATATAGTAAGGGCATTCAACATGGATAAGATTGTACTCACATAGAGGCTTACATTGTATCTATAGTAAGGGCATTAAAACATGGATACGATTGTACTAACTTTCGCCCTGACTGCCCACATGGGGCAGAAGCATTCAACCCTCTCACTCCAGGCCCTCCTATCCTTGTTATCTCACGCAGCTCGGTCCACATCATTCCCATCGTGTTCATCTCTCTTTCTACTCCTCTTCTACACCTGTGTTCTATGTCTTCCCCTGTTTCTTTTGCCCTGAGTATTCCAGACAAAGGTTTCTCTACCTATACTATTCTCAAGTTTTCTCAAGCTGATGTGCCCGTTACATACCACCAAAAGAAAAGAAGTATCAAATCAGTCAGAAAGCCACCAAAACCTGCTCAAAACGTCTACCACGTTATGGACAGATCAGAACAAGTCATTATTCTGCGCTCAGAAATTACACAATAGATTGCGCAACCACATGTACACAAAATTCAAGATTGGGTAATCTGTTATGTGCACGTGTGTATTGGCGCCGCAGACAGCAGAGCACATAGTCCAAGACTGCCCAAATTACACCATATCTAGGCAAACCTTCTGGCCTAGAGAGACAACAGTGGAAGATAAACTCTATGAACCACTGACTGAACCAAACAAAAGACAGTGTAATTCATACAAGAGACAGCGTTGCAGTTATAGACACATTTCATGCGAACGAAAAAAGAAGAAAAAAATGTTTTGTTTTAAAATATGTTCTATCTAGCGCCTGTCATTTCTTTATCTCCTGGTTCACTGGTATTTGCCTAATTCTGTCATAAGCTCCCAAATGGTAATTCTGTCGCACAACACTCAATATATCATTGATAAGTCATTTTGATTAATTCTGTCATACAACACTCAATCTATCATTGATAGTTAATTTGATTAATTCTGTCATACAACACTCTATCTATCATTGACAGTTAATTTGATTACTTTCCTCATCATTAGTTGTTTAATCTTGGTGGTGAAGTAGTTGGTGTGTTGTGTTCACAGACGTTGTGTGTTCAATACCTGGTATTGGCAGAATTCGAGTTTCTCCTTCACAGGTTACATACGCAAATAAAATGGGTTCGACTAAGGTATTTGTTATTTAATTGCATATTCTTTATAGGACGTCGAAGTCAACCCCAGCATTTTTTTACTGCTTGTGATTCTTGGCAAAGTTACCTTCCGTAGTTTGCCATTGCTTTATGAACGACCAGCACTCATGCCATTGTATGAAAACCAAAGCAATTCGGTCTGCTGCACATCTTTCGCAGCTGTGTTTCGAACGTGGTATGAGGGATTACGGACTGCGTCCGTAACTCCTTTGCCACAGAGCAGTCTTAAATAATACACCAAACATGGCCAAGGCGCTCGACGCAAGAACCAACACACACAGGTGCAGGCCATCCTTTCGAACAGAGCGGGGGCGTTGGCGTCATCGCTAGGAGATTGCGTTTTAAAGACATGAGCTCGGTCGAGCGAGGGTTCGACTTCTGCAATCGTCTTCGGCAGAAAGAGTGCTAAAAAGAGTGCTAAAAGAGTGCTAAAAAGTGGTGAAAGGGTCCTAAAAAAGTGCTAAAATGAGTGCTAAAAGAGAGCTAAAAAGAGTGGTAAAAGAGAGCTAAACGAAGAATGCTGCTTTAAAAAAAACAGGGCTAAAAAAGTGTGCTAAAAATAGTGCTAAAAGAGAATTAAAAGACCTACCCCTCTGCGTATCCAGGTCTTGGAAATGTGACGGTACTTACACTTCACAGATCCATAGCAGGCTCCTGCTTCCAGACTGTTTTTTCACTGACAAAAGTCTTAAGTAACAAAAAACATAACAGACAACCCCTCCCCCCCCCCCCCCCAACCCCCAATAAAAACAAGAATACTTAACTCATTCAGTAATCTGTCATTTTACTGCCTATAGTACCTTGCAATGTAGGGCAGGAGGGGGAAGCGGTCTTGAACCTGAGGAATTAAGGCCGCCTGGCTAGTGCAGTCGCCGCGAATTGTGTAGGTTTGGGGTTTTCTTTTTGCCCCCGACAGAAAAACATCCTTACCGAGGATTGGTGCCAAACAAAACGTAGGTTTGGACCAAACACGGCACGCAATCACATGAACAAGTATTATCATGTACATTTCCGTTTACTTAGCATTGAAATTGCGGAAGAGACCACGAAGCAAAACAAATAACACGTTGGCCTAAGTATGGCGATATATCATCCTTCTGTCCAATTGTAAGTCACATTTGGCGATCATATTATCCTTCGGCACTAAATTAGTTATTTCTGGATCCAAAAGAAGTCCAATCAATACACTTGCGGCTGTTAATCGGGTGTTTGAGTTGATCCGACTTCTTTCATATCACGAGTTCCGTGTACGTGGTCTGTTTTTGTTGGTTGATAACGACTTTTATCGAAACGTTCGCCGATATATGTCTGTTTTTTCTCCATTTTTCGAGTTTATAAATTGCTGTTATATAGCCGGGTGTGCAGAGTTATGGTGAGCACCCAGCCTTTGCAAAATAACCCATGGCTTGTGTATTCGTCACCCCTAGAAGCATAAGTCCAACCCCTGGCCTTCGCGAGGCGCAACTGTTTTAACTAACAGGAGAAGGGGCGACGGTGAGTTTCTGCACCGTAAAAAAAAAAACTAGATTGTTCTAGATATGCATGCACGTACATACATGCGCAGACACGTGTGTACATAAATACAATTGTGGAATCGAGTAATACCACAGTCTACTCGATTACAGGAAAGGTGCTGAAGACGGAGACAACCAGCCAGGAAGAGGACCATAGAAATCAGGAGGACACGCAATCAAGCAATGGAATATGTCACATGTTGACAATACATTGCGTTAATTATGAATGACAGTAAATTATAATGAAGTTGACAATCTTCTTGACAATTGACCAGGTCCGTTGCCGACCATCTCAAGAAAGGAGAGGCAATCGTTCCCGAGGCCTTTGACTGTGTTACCATATACTTCAGCGACATCTGTGGCTTTACCTCGTTGTCAGCTGAGAGCACGCCTATGCAAGTATGTTCTTATAGAACCTTCTTTTTACAATGTATTAGTTCTTGTTGTTGTTGTTGTTTATTGTTATTTGCTCACTAATGTCTCCACGTAAGTCTCTGACGTCATGAACATGTGACGCCATGAATCTCTGACGTTTTGTGTATGTGACAACATGAATTTCTGACGTCAGGTGTATGTGACAACATAATTTCTTGACGTCATGAACAGGAGACGCCATTAATCTCTGATGTTATGATTTTGTGACCACACGAATCTCTAACGTCATGAATATATAACCCCCATAAATCTCTTATGTTATGAACGTATGACAACATTAATCTCTGACGTGTTGAATATTCCCCTAAATTTTATTTTATGTTGGGGGGCGGAAACGTGGGCGTAATGTTGCCATTCCTCGGAAACCCAGAGGCGGTGGACCGGGTCCAGTGGTTTCCCGTTTTAAAAAAGGCCCCTTGTTTTGACTATTTACAGCTCTTAACTTTCATTACTTAAGTTTTTGGTTGTACATATAAAGCTCTTACTTTTATGTGGACGTGAAGAGAAAACCAACGCATTAATCGTGAAGAATAAGTTTTGGCAAACTACCTAATGAGGGAGAGATGTCTGTAGGTCGTAGGATGTATGTGGGTGGGGGAATGGGTGGTTTGATGCATATATGGGTGCCTGGGTTGTGTGTGTTGGTGGGTGGGAGATGTGTGTGGGTGGATGTGTGTGGGTGGTGGATGTGTGTCATAACATGGTAAAATGCATTGTTTATGTTTACAACATTCATTTGACAATGTTTTGTTTTTTTATGTGAATGTATCATGCACTATTGATGAACGAAAGATGAGTGATTAGAAACTGCCGAATGTAAGACGGGCCTGCGTGCCCAATTTGTTACCCTTTGAAAATAAAGTTTGTTCGTTCGTTCGTTCAGAGAAAACTATTTGTCAGATGCACTGCCCACTGTCTTTTTGTCGTTTGTAGTTCTTTTTTTTTTTTTTTTTTTTTTGGTCTTCTGTCGTTCTAATTTGTCTTCTGTCATTTTCTTGTCTTTTGTCGTTGTGTTTTTTTCATTATCTCTATCCTATTCCACCTCAGACGAATGCTATAATTAGGGCCCATCCGAGCAGTCTCAGATTATATTCCTATGACCAAATCAGTCACATCTTCTGTCTGTCCATTGTACTGCTTGTCTGATCACCCTTCCAACCACATGTATGCTTATCTTCGTATCTTTCTGTTGATCAATCCTCCAATGTCACATATGTAAACGCAATGGCCTCTGGCTGTAGTGTGTAATTATCAATATCAAACGCTAGTGCAGTGATTCTTAAACATGTGTGGCATGACCTCCATTGCGATTGCAAAGTATATTTATAGTGAATGCAAGAGAAGCGGGTGGCCACGATTATTTCTTGTTGCAATTATTTTTATAGGAAATATATTTTCCCCTAGGACATGCTGGTGTAGTGGAAAACCAGCAGGTGGACATAATGAAGGATCTGCACCATAAGGTCTACTAAATGCAGTAGGATTTTCAATCTGCACAATTTGTCCTCAAAACGTCCCGTTTTCCGCCATTATATACGAAAGTTACATATCCAGTCTCACGGCCAACCGATCAACAGAACGTGTGATATCATTAGAAATCAATGGTTTTTGACGACATTCCAGTGCCTATGCTGGGATTGGAAATTTGTAACATATGAACTAGAGGCGTATCGAACACCCCTTAGGCACCAAGTGTACAAATATAGTGTTGTCGAGAGAATGCAACTCAATGTTTATATGGTAAGTAAAATTGTAAGTAAAGTAATATGTGCAGTATTAAGTACAGATGAAATGAATGGTCAGCATCATTCTTGATGGACAAACAACAACAACAGTAGTAGTAAGTAAAGTAGTAAGTACAATAGTAAGTAAAATTGAAAGTAAACCTATAAGTACAGTAGTAAGTACAGTAGTAGGTCCAGTTGTAAGTGCAGTAGTAAGTACAGTAATAAGTACAATAGTAAGTAAAATAGTTAGTAAAGTAGTAAGCACATTAGTAAGTACAGTAGCAAGTAAAATAGTAAGTACAGTAGTAAATACAGTAGTAAGTACTGTAGTAAGTACAGAAGCAAGTGAAGTAGTAAGTATAGTAGTAAGTAAAGTAATAGATACATTTGTAAATGCATTAGTAAGGAAAGTAAAGTAGTTAGTAAAGTAGTAAGTTCACGCCATGATGCGTATTTGGTATATGGTGCTAACCCCACATTTGTATAGACCTGTAGACGCTCGATGGGTCATACATGTCTACTTACGGAACATTTTCTTATCCTAATTTTAGAGTGCCGGTCTCCATGGCGTAGAGGTTAACGTCTTTCTCCGTAATCCCGTATATTCTCGTGAGTAACGCAGCCGCGCGAGAATCGGCAGAGGTTCGCGCCGCGCTGGTATCTAACGGGGGTATCTGACCCGGTCGCTCAGAAAGCAATGGCAAACTACTGAGCGTAATCTTGCCTAGTATATCAACAGAAGCTGAAAATGCTGGTGTTTACTGCAACGTCCTGTAAGGGATATGCAATATTATTTTTTTAAATTTAGAGTGGCTCCACCTGGGAATCCAGGTAATTTGTTAGTTTAAATTACTGTCTCGAGAAGGATTCGAACATGGCAACACCGAGCTGGAAAGCAAGGGTGCCGGCCACTGCCAAGACCGTGGCTACAATTACATATTCGTTCTTTAAATTTCTGCTGTGGCAGTTTCGTGTGCCGGGTCTGGGATGTTATAGCTCCTACACATGTTGTAGTTCTGAGAGCTGTAGGAATCGGTGACCAATCTGTACCTCATTTTGGCAAGCGACGAGCCTAGGCGTCGAAGTCGCCTCATTGTACACTTAAAATAATATGTTTTGGTTGCTAGTATTGCTAGTACTGTACTGGAATCATATTTTTGGAACCACCTCAATTACTGCGACTGAGAAAGTAGGTTAAAAGATGTGGAAATTTTAACCCCACCTCCCCCCCCCCCCTCCTCCTCCTCCTTCCAATATCGGATCAATATGTTGAATGCAACACATTATCAAATATAATAATGCATATTCACTTTATTTATTTATTTATTTATTTACTTGTGCCGCCGGCGTTGGATACATTCGTAGTCAATAACGAGCAACTACTTCTAATGCATTTTACTGATATTTGCGTGTGGATTAGCTTTATTACCAGTGACCCTCGCGATCAGGTGGACCCACCCCGACTTCTGGGGTACTTTTAATTTACGTCCAAAAGCCGAGGACAACAAGTCAACATTTTAGGCCAGCTGACCCAAGTAGAGATGTAAGCAGCTACCTCGGCATCAACACACCGGAAGTTTAGAAGGGATCGCTGTATCCATTCTGCCATGGAGACCTCCTTCCCTTTAATAAAATGCCGTTTAGTGCAAAAGTGGTTGATGAGATCGTGTAGTTGGAGTAACCCATTCTTTGTCATCCCTCCTGTATCCTCCCCCCCCCCCCCCCCCCAAATTGGGACATCAGCCGTAAACCAGTTTACCCCAAGCCCTCCGATCCTTAGCTACTCAATGCAGGTTCGTCCATATCCTCCCTCGCTACTCATGTATGTTTCAATTTCTCTTCTCTGCGATTTTTTTTTAGGTAGTTGGGTTCTTCCTCTATTTCTTTTGCCCTGAAGATTTCAGACAAAGGTCTTTCTAGTGATGTTATTCTCAGGTCCTCTCACCCTATGCAGCGCCAGCTTCTTCTCCTCACCTCCAGATTCTCTTGTATTCGGTTAGTTTTCCCCCTACGATGAACATTGGTGATTCTGTCATACCATTTTAACTTCTCCATTGCCGAGGGATAATATATCGCACAAGGTGACCCCCTATTTAGACAGAAGGAAGAGATATCGCTATACTAGGGTCATTGTGTTATTTGATGTGTATTCGTGGTATCTTCTGCAATTTTAAAGATCAGAGAATGGTATTATCCATTATAATACTTATTCGTATTGGTGGTGGATAATGCAAATGACCTACAACAAATGTTGAACATTGTAGTAACAGAGAGTGCAAAGAAAGGGCACTCCTTGAATATATAAAAAAAACAGTAACAATGGTGATATCAAAGAAAATGGTGACACCAAAATGTAACATAGAAATAGAAGGGACAATTCTTAACCAAGTGGATAATTTTAAATACCTAATGGCATTTATAACATCAGATGGAAGATGTACAACAGAGATTAAGAGCAGACTAGGGCAAGCAAAGGCCTCATTTCAGGAAATGAAGAGAATCTAATGCAATAAGTCATTATCAATTAATGTAAGAAAGAGATTGCTGAAATTATATAGAACTAGTTTTTGTGTATGGCTGTGAATCTTGGAATGTAAGTGAATAAATTATGAAGAAATTAGAAGCAACAGAGATGTTGTTCCTGAGACGAATGTTGCGAAATCCTTGAACTGCCAGAGTAACTAACAATGAGTGCCTGAAAGAGGCTAATGAAACTACAACATTATATACAATAATTAGAAAAAAACAAACAGCTTTCTTCGGTCATGTGATGAGAAGAGAAGCATTGGAGAACATCGTGACAACTGGAAAGATCGAGGGGAAGATAGGCAGAGGCAGGTCAAGAGAAATTCTGCTGGATGGACTGAGACTGTGGCGTGGAGGAATATCAGCAGCAGAGTTGATCCAGAAGACCAAAGACAGAGATCTGTGGAGAGCCAAGAACGCCTCCACCAGCTGGCAGGGCACTTGATGATGATGATGTTGATGAATACTTGTTTATCTGATTGTGTACAATGTAAGGTCCAAACCTTCTTTGTGTTCGGCACTGAATCAGACACTCCTTCTGTTTTGCACAGCTACGAATTAATGAATGTTTGTTGGGGTCAGCCTGGCCGAATGTATAAGAGTGCCTTGTTCTTAAACACCCTGTGTGCTGATGCCGAGGTAGTGGGTTCAACCCCTTCACCAGTCAGTTGGATTAAAATGTTGACTTCTCTTCCTTGACTTTAGGACATAAATTACAAGTACCTCAAAAGTCGGAGTGGGTTCGCCTGATCACGAGGGGCATTGGTTAAAGGGAAAGCTAATCTACAGGCACAAACCACCCCGTGCACTAGATATAGTAGCACAATACGCTTCAGTTCAAAGCCAGCACGAGCAAAAATAAGCAATATGTGTGGCTGGCTGGCTTGTGTTCGCTGGTTCTGGACTCCAGCGTGAAGTCCTGTATGTCGGATGAATACATCCTGTTGTCCAACATTAGTGTGATGTCATACGAGGTTTGCGTAAGTATCCGTTGTCCCATGTCTGGCTTATTGGTGTGCTGGCTGGTGGTTCCTCGCCGTACAGGCAGACACTCTCCGACTTCGGAAGAATCAGCGATCCTATTACGTTAGCCAGGACCCCGAAGGGACCTGTTGCCCAGGACGCACGACTAGGACGTGTTAGTAGGTCTTGGCCAGTATAGAACCTGGCCCTGGTGCCTTGGAAACACATATGCGTCCCATTTGTGGTTTATTTATAATCGTTTGAATCGTTCTCGGTGTTTCTGATTACAGAAATATTGATTTAACGTTAGAATTGCATTTTCGAAGTTTGGTGCTATTTACTTTCACAAATTGCCTTCTGCTACAAAAGCTCCTGTTGTCTTTTTAAATATTATTTTGATATTTGTATCTGTTCCCCCATCTTCATCACACATTTCTTGGCTATTATACAATACGATTGCGTTGCTTGACTTTGATAAATAAAAGGATCTCTTGACTTGGAGAAAAGCTTGGGCGCCACTGATTTAGTGCAATCATTGAACTGTACTCAATGATTGGCTGCGACAGCTTCCGGTTTACTTGTCCGCTCTACTGCACACTGGGAGAAGAGAAATTAGCCCCAAGCAGACATTTTGAGAATATCTAGGAGGGTTCAAACATTAGGTTTTTATTTAATATAGATTTATGTATTGTCTCTTCTCCTTCAAATTCTTCTTTTTTTTTCTTCTTCTTCTTCTGACAGTCTTCTTCTTCTTCTTCTTCTTCTTCTTCTTCTTCTTCTTCTTCTTCTTCTTCTTCTTCTTCTTCTTCTTCTTCTTCTTCTTCTTCTTCTTCTGCTGCTGCTGCTGCTGCTGCTTCTGCTTTCTATGAAAATACTAAGATGATGGTTGTTGTTACTTGTCTCTGACACAGGTCCGTGTGTTGCTGGGGTCGTTGGTCTGACCATGCCAAGATACACTCTCTTTGGTGACACAGTCAACACGGCGTCGCGGATGGAGAGCAATGGAGAAGGTAGGGACTAGTCCAAGCAGAGCAACGGAGAATGTAGAATTCTGTGGAATTGGTAAATGGAGAGCAATGGAGAAGGTAGAATTTTTTGGAATTAGTCAATGGAGAGCAATTGAGAAGGTAGAATATTTTGTGGAATTAGTCAATGGAGGGCAATTGAGAAGGTGGAATTTTGTGGAATTAGTCAATGGAGAGCAATGGAGAAGGTAGAATTTTGTGGAATTAGTCAATGGAGAGCAATTGAGAAGGTAGAATTTTGTGGAATTAGTCAATGGATTGCAACAGAGAAGGTAGAATTTTGTGGAATTAGTCAATGGAAAGCAATGGAGAAGGTAGAATTATGTGGAATTAGTCAATGCAGAGCAATTGAGAAGGTAGGATTTTTTGGAATTAGTCACTGGAGAGCAATGGAGAAGGTAGAATTTTGTAGAATTAGTCAATGGATGGCAACAGAGAAGGTAGAATTTTATGGAATTAGTCAATGGAGAGCAATGGAGAAGGTAGAATTATGTGGAATTAGTCAATGCAGAGCAATTGAGAAGGTAGGATTGTGTGGAATTAGTCAATGGAGAGGAGTGCAAGCGCAATTGAAATAACACTACTTTTATCGTTAATTTACTTATTCAGGCTGGGAAATTTGTTCGCAACATAGACGAGCAATATCTCGGTCGGACCGATTCTCGCTGGTCGTGAGAGCCGCTCTGTAAACAATGCCAGGCGGGGAGTCTGACGATAATACACGCTTTACAGGTCCAGACACTTACGATAACAGATGTACACGTTCACGGAAGTCCAGACAGTTAGTAAAAAGCTCCCAGCTAAGGGATATGGCTGAACGTCTCTAAGTGAAATCCCCCGGATATGAGGGTCTGGCCGCTTCCCTCATCTCCTGCTCTTGGCGGTTTGATGCTGAGCCGCCAGCATCTGCAGCCTCCCTTGTTCCAGACGTACTGGTTATCCTTTCCTCTGGAGTTAACAAGGCAAGGCCGATAGAGAGAGGGAGAGAGAGAGAGAGAGAGAGAGAGAGAGAGAGAGAGAGATCATGCTGCATGGGCAACACATGGTCTCTGAATACATGCCCTAGCATTATAGTCTTTCCTCTTGAGCCTAAGTCGGCGCATAGGGCAAAAGTCATGGCTCTCCATGTCTGGCGGTTCGCTGCTATGAAAATTTGGCTTAATTCCAATCCACAAACTTTCGTCTGTAAAGACGGCAAGGTGCCACTCAATCAGTCAATGGAAAGCAATTGAGAAGGTTGGATTTTATGGAATTAGTCAATGGAGAACAATGGAGAAGGTGATATTTTGGGAATTAGTTAATGAAGAGCAACGGAGAATGCAGACTTTTGTAGAATTAGTCAATGGAGAGCAATTGAGAAGGTAGAATTTTGTGGAATTAGTCAATGTAGAGCAATTTTGAAGATAGGATTTCATTCAATTTGTCAATGGAGAGCAAATAAGAAGGTAGAATTTCGTGGAATTAGTCAGTGAAGAGCAAATAAATAAACACCAAAAAAAAATATTGTTGCGAATCCCTTACGGGACGTTGCAGTCAACACCAGCATTTGTCAGCTGTTGTTGATGTACTAGGCAAGTGTTACGTTTAGTAGTTTGCCATTGCTTTCTGAACGACCGGCTCCCATACCAGCACGTTATACCACAACGCGACACGTTATTAATAATTTTAAGCAAGAGCAAATAAGAAGGTAGAATTTTGTGTAATTAGTCAATGGAGAGCAAATAAGAAGGTCAAATTCAAATTTTGTGGAATTAGTCAATATAGAGCAACGGAGATGGTGAGACTTTGTGGAAATAGTCAATGAAGAGCAATGGAGAAGGTAGGCTTTTGTGGAATTAGTCAATGGAGAGCAACGAAGACAGTTGAATTTCATTAAATTCGTCAATGGAGAGCAACTGAGAAGGTGGAATTTTGTGGAATTAGTCAATGGGGAGCAACTTAGAAGGTAGAATACTGTGGAATTAGTCAATATAGAACAATGGAGAAGGTAGAATTTTGTGGAATTAGTCAATGGAGAGCAATAAAGATGATAGAATTTTGTGGAATTAGTCAATGGAGAGCAAAGAAGAAGGTAGATTTTGTGGAATTACTCAATGTAGAGCAAAGAAGAAGATAGAATTGTATTCAATTAGTCAATGGAGAGCCATGGAGAAGGTAAACTTTAGTGGAATTAATTCAATGGAGTAATGGAGCCACTGAGCCAACTAGTCGGAGTCTCCGCGACGATGTGATTACTCCGCCTGCCTCTCACTTCGAAGGTTGTGGGTTAGATTCTGGACTTCATCCATCGATTCACGAATGCAGTTTTCATGGAGATTCCTGGGGGTCGTCGTTAGCGGTATGGAGTTCGTGCTTTGTGCTACGTTTTCGCCCTGCGGAAAGAGACCGAGCCATATGCGACAAACCCCGATTCAGTTAGGTCGACCCTGTCGCCTTTAAACCTTTAGCCAATAGGCCTTCGTGGCTTTTAGTAATGATATACTTATAGTTTCCCCATTCTTTTGACCTCAGTCTTAAATTTTCACTGCAGCAGAGAATGTAAGAAAATATCAGACTTTCTGCATGGTTTATAGTAATGATATACTGTATAGTTTCCCCATTCTTTTGTTCTCAGCCTTAAAGATTCACTGCAGCAGAGAGTGTAAGAAAATACTGGACGCTCTTGGTGCTTTATAATTATAATATTCTGTATAGTTTTCCCATTCCTTTGTCCTCAGCCTTAAAGATTCACTGCAGCAGAGAATGTCAGAAAATACTGCAAGTTCTGGGTGGCTTCCACCTTGAGGAGCGGGGCTTAATTACTATGAAGGTACCTGTTATTATTATTATTATTATTATTATTATTATTATTATTATTATTATTATTATTATTTGTATTATCTTGTTTACTGTTTTATCGCTGCTGCTGCTGCTGCTGCTGCTGCTACTACTACTACTACTACTACTACTACTACTACTACTACTACTACTACTACTACTACTACTACTACTACTACTACTGCTGCTGCTGCTGCTGCTACTACTACTACTAGTACTAAAACTGCCCATACTACTACTACTACAACTACTAGTAGTACTACTTCTGTTAGCATTATTATTATTATTATTATTATTATTATTATTATTTTTACTGTTTTATTACTACTGTTATTATGTTATTATTATTATTATCATCATCATCATCATCATCATCATCATCATTTTAACTGTTGTTATTATTATGTTATTTTTATTACTACTACTGTTATCATATTACTGTTATTATTGTTACTGTTATTAGTGTTGTTGTTACTGTAAAATTATTATTATTATTATTATTATTATTATTAGCCTGGGAATAATGATTCGCGCAGTTTCATTATTCCCAGACACACCGAGTTGGGGGTTTGAATCAGCCGGGGGAGATTTGCAAGCAGGCCGCTTTGCGTTGATACCTATGGGACAGAAATTTGCCGTTGAGACAGCAATAGCAAACTATGTTAAATTGAGTTGCATGTACTTTACTGGATGTTGCAACAAATCCCAACAGCTGTTGGCTGTTAGGGATTTACTGGGAAATTTTAGTACAGTAGTTGACTTCAGGTGAAACAATCCCTGGAAGCCTTGGAGATGTGGTTTTATAGAAGAATGCTAAACATTAATTGGACCGCCAAAATGAGCAGTTTAAGGGAGGATAAGTCGCAAAGACAAGTTCTCACAAACATTAGACAGAGGAGTCATCGTTCTTGGTCCCGTTATGAGAAGACAAAAAAAAACTTGAAACATCGTGACAACCGGAAAGATTTACGGAAAGAGAGATAGAGAAAGACAGCGTGAGAAGATTCTTGACAGTCTTATGTCATGGCACGGAAGTGAGTCAACACAGTAATTAATCCATGCCGTCGGAGATCGCGATTGGCAGGGAGGCATGATTGCCCACGCCAGTCGGCAAGGCATCAGATGATGATGATGAGTTGAATTCTCGTTCAGAAAGCAATGTTAATCTACTCAACGAAGAATTGCATAGAAAGGCACTCTGGGATTGATCACTAAGTCCTGCAAATGTCTTACATTTTAAAAGTTAGTTTCTCTACCCAATCCCTTCTGATCCGGTCTCTCCAGGTACGAATA
Source organism: Cepaea nemoralis (assembly GCA_014155875.1). Classification (NCBI taxonomy): domain Eukaryota; kingdom Metazoa; phylum Mollusca; class Gastropoda; order Stylommatophora; family Helicidae; genus Cepaea; species Cepaea nemoralis. The sequence continues at coordinate 123,915 of JACEFZ010020519.1, forward strand.
CTGTGTTTGTTTAAGGAGTTTAAGGTAATGCAACATTTTAAAAGGTATGTCCTCTACGCAATCCCTTCTGAGCCAGTCTATCCAGATACGAATGATGTGTCTGTCTAAGATCATGCAACATTTAAAGTTAATTCCTCTACGCAATCCCTCTGAGCTGGTTTGTCCAGATAAGAATACTGTAACTGTTCAGTTTCACTCTCCGCCTGGTCACAGAGAGCATTCAGCACATAGCCCGTAACGTAAAGTAGTTCTCTGCTCAGAGGGGCAACAGCAGCCAGTTAATCCGCCTGTTCATTGCCCCAAACACCTTCAGTGTCGTGGGCAGAAAATCAGTGATATGCTTACAACCTGCGTCTGGTCGAGCAGTGCGAGCCACACTACTCAGTCCACTTTCCGAAACATACTCTGTAAGTCCGTTACAAATACATCATATCAGGCTGTGCTGCCCTCCAACCATCGGGAGGCTGCAATCATAGTTTCAATTTTCCTTCCCATGCTAGATGATGCAGTAGGATATGACAGAACTCCTCTTTTAAACAGTGCCAATTTTTCTTTGCAATTAAACCCCCCAGTTATTCCTTTTACCTCTGACCACAGTCCTAGCAGTGTATTTAATCACATCTCATGGCTGATGATTGACAGCCCAGGTCCATTTTAATACTTCGAATCCATCACTATGCGAATCGAACGCCAGACCACAGAGTCAACAGACGAAAGTCTAACCATGACGTTATCGCGACGTCCCGAAGGCCAGCAATTATTGTCTAACCATGACGTAATCGCGACGTCCCAAAGGCCAGTAATCATTGCTAGGTAACTTTCATAAACACTTTTTTTTCATAGTTATGCTTGTCCTAAGCCGGGCTCCGTGGTGTAGGTATTATGGACGCGATTCGTAAACCCGTATACCCGAGTTCGAAACACAGCGATGCTGGTTTCTTTTCGAAACAGGTATAGGTGCCGGCCGTTCAGAAAGCAATGGCAAACTACTGAGCGTAGCACTTGCCCAGGAATCACGAACAGCCACAATGCTAGGGTTGACTGCTGCGTCCTGTGAAGGGCACGCAACTAATTTTTCTTCGCATAATCAATATATTATATATGTTATATCAATAGTTTTGAGGAAGGAAAAGGAAAGAAAAGAAAAATCTTCGAAATAAGTGCAATGAAAACTTTAACTGTATGAAAAATCCATAAGGGACAGAAAAGTCTTACATGAAACGTGAGGGGAATCCCACATCCTTTAGGCAAGTGTTTCCCAACGTGGGGCCCGCGCCCCACAGGGGGGCAATTCTATTATTTAGAGGGGGGCGGCAATTCGAAAATGGGCTCGTCCAGAGTTTATGTTAAAAGTATGGCGACTCTCAGTCGCTACTCGATTTGGGTAAACGTCCAGTATAAGTAACTTCTGTCCGCCATGTTAGTAGCGTGATTTCATTGTTAGACGTTAGAGTTGAACTACTAGTTATACTGGGTCGGCACTAAGCATTTCGCGCTATTTGTTCTGAATGGCGCGAAATGCTTAGTGCCGGGTTCTCAGTTTCTGCAGTGTTTCGCAGTAACGCTCAGCATTCACCGTCGGTGTTAATTTGAAATAATCGTCCGTTAAATTGTTATAAAAGTCTGATTGTTTTAAAAACTATATACATTGTATAAATATAAGTGATATATAAATGGAATGTAAATTCAACTGGTAATTGCCAGTTTCAGTTTTAGAAGCATCATTTTTCAGAAAAATTTGTCAAATGAAAAAGTATTTTGTTTTTGTTTTTTTTTTTTTTTTTTTTGCGGTGGGGTAAATGTGCCATACATATTTAACTATGCATTTTTAGTCTACATTTACTCCAGTTAACTTTTTTTTTTTTTTTAGTTTTTATTTGATCTTATATTGATTTATTTCAGCCCATAGTGAAATGAGTGGTGCAAGCAAGAAAAAAATTCGTCAGTATTAGGAGTATTATTTAAAATTTGGTTTCATACCCGCTGTCCACGACGAACGGTCACTTTTAGTCTTTTATGCCAATAATGCTTGACCAACGAATCAATGAAACGAGGTCGTCTTGAGGCACATTTGAAGGCGAAACATAATGCTCATATTAATTGAGATTTGAATTATTTTCAAACTTTAAAGAAACATTTTGAAAAAAAAAGAGTAACATTAAAGTCTCTATTTACTGCTCATAATGCAACTATCAATCGTACTCTTGAGGCTAGTTATCAAATTTCATTACTCATCGCTAAATCTGGGAAAAGTCATACTATAGGGGAGAATATAATCAAACCATCAATATCAGCATTTCTTAAAATGTTCTGGGAAAAGATGACTAAGATGTTAAAGCTATGCCACTAAGTAACAATACTGTTAGCAGAAGAATAGACGAAATGAGTGAGAATATTGAAACTTGCTTGAAAAGTTGAAAACAAGGAGGCCGTGAGGCCGTACGTATAACTTAGTAAGATATTTGATAAAGGTGATGTTGCTGAAGAAATTTTATTCTCTAAATCATTAGAAAGCACTACTACCTCCAAAGATACATATTGTAAGCTAAAAATTACTTAGATGTCAATAATATACCAATGAAAAATATAACATCTTGTGCTGCAGATGGTGCTCCTAATATGATGGGGAAGGAAAATGGTTGCTTAAAATTGATGAAAGATGAGAATCCATAAATGCTTCTTGTGCATTGTATTATTAACAGGGAAAACCTGGTAGCTAAAAACATTTCGCCTTTTCTAAATGAAGTACTAAATTTAATTAAATTATAAATTGTGTCAATGCTACTGAAGCTAGTGCCAAATGTGAACGTCTCTTCAAGTTATTTTGTGAAGAACAAAATGAAGACTATGTGAGACGTATACTTCACACTGAAGTAAGATGGCTCTCGAAATGATTTATGGAACTATTTGATACGCTTAGTGATTTTTTTAAGCAACAAACCTGAAATGAAAAATCTGTTAACGGTCGATGGTAAGGCATTTGTGAGTTATTTAGCAGATATCTTTGAAAAGCGAAATATATTAAATAACAACTTCAAGGAACAAATAAAACTCTTGTCGATGCAAAAGCGAAGATATTTGGTTTCATTACCTTTATTGAATTATGTCAGACATATATTTACAACAAAGATTTTGAAAAGTTTCATTGGATCAAATATTTGAAGTGGCTGATACTGCTATCAGTCGATCAGTCGATCAGTCGTTAATGTCGATCATCTGAAAATTTTATCGGCTGATTTAAAAGAAAGATTTTCTGATTTGAAACAAATTGATTTCCCAACTTGGATGATGCAGCCAATGTTAGTGGATTTGTCTGATATTTCAAATATGCAGTATCAAGGAGAACTCGCAGAAATGCAAAATGATGAGTCGAATGAGACTTTATTTAATATAAAAGGAGCAGTGGCATGGCTTTGTGAGGAAACCGAAATCAAATATCCAAATGCAACCAAATGTGCAAGAGAACTATTGTTATCGTTTCCATCTTCATATTTAGCTGAATGCGGATTTAATGCCATTAATTATTTGCTGCTAAAAAAAATTTAAAAATTAAACCGTCTGGATATAACAAAACGGGGAGACTTGAGACTGAAGTTAACTAAATTGGAACCTAACATAACATCTCTTTGAAGCAAGCATCAAGCGCAAGGATCTCACTAAATGTAAATAATAAATAATTACTAATAATTAAAATAATATAGAAAAATCTTTCATTAAAATTATTTTGTACTTGAATCTCAGTTCTCTTTTATATGCTTTGAAAATTTACTTACTGTGTTTGCTCAATAATTTCCTAGTGATTTCTTCCTAAAACCTATCATTCAAGTTTCTTTAGTGAACATTTCAATTTTTGAATATTAAAAACTATGTATTTGTTAGGCCGGTCTACCTGGCCGAGGAGTTAGCAGCTTTCTCCGTAACCCCGAATACTCTCGTGGTTGACGAGAACGCATGAGAATTGGAAGCGGTTCGAGTCGCGCCAGTGACTTATGAGAATTTGGAGCCGGTCGCTCAGAAAGTCGTGGCGTGCTGATGAGCGTAATCTAGCCTAGGAATCAACATACAGCTGAAAGATGCTGATGTTGACCGCAATATCCTGAAATAGGATGGAAAAGCGAGGGGAAAATGTATATGTTAGGGAAAGGTGGGGGGGGGGGCATACGAATTTTAGAAAGGCTTAGGTGGGGCATAGCACAAAACAGGTTGGGAAACACTGCTTTAGGCGCTGACAATTTTGAAGGCTCTTACTAACCTTATGGGTTCTGCTTTCTTACAGGGCAAAGGAAGTCAGCTGACATACTGGCTGCTCGGAGAAGACAGATCCAAACATAAAGACCTCCACAATCATCAAGGAAACAGCCACGCCGTAATACCTCAGGACAGACTAGAACCACAGCCAAATCTACCATTCCTCAACCCCCAACAGAACCCTGCATCCAACCACCAGTCCCCCAACTCCCTAAAAATTCTTCGACACAAAGATTCGCAAAAGTCTGGCTCCTTCCCGGAGGGTATCAATGGGACACAGAAGCAATTCTTTAGTCTGAACCTCAAAGAGCGGAAAGTAAAATCTCCCAAGGGATCGGTGCTTGATGTTGCATCTACAGTTGTGTGAATATTCTAGAAAGGATGTTTCCAGGAAGCCGCCATTATACAGTGGCTGTTAGTTCATGAGTTTACCAACAGTTGCCCGAGTTCAATCTTCAGATTGGATGTTCCCTGTCACTGCTGCCGCGGGGTCGATATAACCTCATAATATGAGTACGATCAGTCAAGACAAGGCGGGAAGGAAAGGAGTTGGTCACCATATCTCAACGTGCCAATTCACAGTAATTTAAGCAGTAACGGGATGAGCCTTAAGTATTGGTTACAGAAGACAAAGCTACTAAATGAACATTTAAATGTGTAACCTATTGTCTAATGACTAAACAAGCTAAACAGCGCGTAAATGCCTTTGAATAAATGTTACAGAAGGGTTCTTAGAATATCTTGGATACAGAGAAGAACAAATGCATCCGTACGACAAGATCTAAATACTGAAAAAAGATAGGCTACTAAAGGCGATAAAACAAAGAAAATTGAAATATTTTGGTCACGTGAAACGTCACGAAAGTTTGGAGAGAACAATCATGGAGGGGTATAAGCACAGGAAGAGAGGAAGCGAAAGGCCAAAGAGAAGATGGGTGCAGGATGTGACACGGGATATCTTGCTTATGTACGAGAAGTTTTCCGGAAGGTTGCAATGGAAGCGATGTTCTGCAAAGGACATGCTGCTGAATGAGTAAATGATGTACGGGGGCCCACTTCATCAGGGCTCCTATAAGGCCCACTTGTTATCTGGCAAGCTGACAGCGTGGCCAGCCCGCCAATGGTCATAAATGTATCGGGCATGGCCTCTCTTTTTTGTGCCTCAGGGCAGTTTAGAAACGGGTTCTTGTATGTGCCTCGTTCCCAGTGGTATATGTTGTCTTAATTGTACTGTTCGACTTACACAAAAAATTAGTTTTTTAAGAGCATGCATCTTTCCCATTGCAACATACGCCTGTGAGACCTGGACACTAACTAAGCAAGCTGAACAGCGCATAAATGCCTTTGAATAGACGGCTTCTAAGAATATCTCGAATACAGAAAAGAACAAATTTATCCACTACGACAAGATCTGAATATTGAAGAAGGTTGAGTACTAAAGACGATAAAACAAATTGAAAATATGTTGGTCACTTGAAAGTTTGGAGAGAACAGTAATGGAGGGGTATATGCCTGTGAAGAGTGGAAGAGGAAGGCCATAGAGAAGACAGGTGCAGGAGTGGCAAATATAATCTCCAGATTGGAGTAACGGAAGCGGGGTGTCTTGCTTATGACCGAGAAGTTTAACGGAAGGTTGTTATGGGAGCGAGTTTCTGCAAAGAACATGCTACTAAATGAATGAATGAATTTTCTGATACCATTATATCTTATTATGGAAAACAATGTTTTCCTTCACTGAATTTGAATAATGAAGACAAAAAACAGGTTGCACCATTGTTGACTGGCATAATTCACGGCATCAGGTCCGGCGCATATCACAGATGGGCGAATGTTAAGATTTGCCGAAACAGTTGTGATTCATATAGCCAAGCCACTGTTGTGTAAACACAAAAGGTGTGATACTATGTTTCAAATTACCGAGGTAGATAGTTTAGTTACGGAAATGTTTATATTTTATATATTGTAGCTTGAAGAATTAATTGTTGTGGTTTTCGTTGAGTGACTTCTGCAATGAGCTCCTAATGATATATAGCGAGATATGCCAGGCAATAAATAGTGCAATATATTGTTTGTGCCTTCATTATTCATATTTGTTTTTGTTGTGTTAAATATTAACCATTGACATATATAACCTATGTTATTCATCATCATTATCATGTTAAATGGCGTAGGTATTCATGTATCTCTACAGGTCGCGGCCCTTTGCGTCCAAAATCAAATTCTATCGATGATATTACTCCATGCCGCCGTTTTAGACCATCCAGAATATTTCTCTCTGTTTGCCTCTCTCTGTATGCCTCTGCCTCTTTTACCGCTGATCTTTACAGAGATAACGTGTTCCAGTATGACCAAAGAACAGTGATAGCCGCTTTCATCTAGCTGTATTTTTTGGTGTTTTTGTGTCTTTTGTTCGCTGGCTATGAAATCAAGCACAGCCACTCGCGTGCTACTACTTCTAGTGAACTGGGTGATGTTTGCGTGTGGATTAGCTGTCCTTATTACCAGTGTCCCTCGCCATCAGGTGAATCCACTCTGACTTCTAAGGTATTTATAATTTACAAGTCTTGGACATCGTGTGCATGACCGAGAAGTTATCCGGAAAGTTTTTATGGGAGCCAGGTTCTGCAAAGGACATGCTATTGAATGAATGAATGAATGAATGAATGAATTTGCCTTTGCTTTCTGAACGAGAAGACTACGTTTAAGTCAAGATTAATGACGTCCTACCTCATCATCAGAGCACCGGAGGTTTAAGGGTGAGCGCTCTTTTCCTTGTCACGTGGAGATATTGATGGGAATTAAAACAGAGTTAAAGACTGCAGGCATTGTTGAAAAGGAATTGCCAAAAAGGCTCATAGCCAGAACAAGGAATAAAATACTTCTTCTTCTTCTTCTTCTTCTTCTTCTTCTTCTTCTTCTTCTTCTTCTTCTTCCTCTTCTTCTTCTTCTTCTTCTTCTTCTTCTTCTTCTTCTTCTTCTTCTTCCTCCTCCTCTTCTTCTTCTGTCTCATAACATGGTAATCTGCATCGTTTATGTTCACAACTTTCATTTGACAATGTTTTTCCGTTATGTTAATGTAAAATAGATAATTGATGTACGAAAGTTGAGTGACTGAAAGAGCCGAATGTAAGACGGGCTTGAACGCCCAGTTTTGTGACCCTTTGAAAATAGAGTTAATTCGTTCTTCTACTTCTTCTTCTTTTGCTTCTGCTTCTAGCCTGTACGTCAAGCATGATATTCGCCATATCACCCATCAAGTGTGACTCATCTTATCTCATCTTTTTGCTCATCTAATTTGTATTTCTAGTATGATATGGCTGGGGCATATAGAAAGAATGGAAGATAATAGGGAAACAAAACTCGCTTACACTCAGGAAATAAATGACCGTAGACCCCGAGGTAGACCAAGAAGGCGGTGGAGAGATAATATACATACAGACCTACAAGCACTTGGAATCAACGACTGGCAAGAGAAGGTCCACCAGAGAGACGAATGGAGACAGATTGTATTTGCAGCAAAGAACCTCAATGGCTCGGAATGCTGAAGAAGAAGAAGAAGTATGATAGTGACCACATCGCCCATCAAGTGAAACTCATCTCATCATCTCATCTGATCGTGTTCCTCTTCTAGCCTGTACGTCAAGCATGATATTCGCCATATCACCCATCAAGTGTGACTCATCTTATCTCATCTTTTTGCTCATCTAATTTGTATTTCTAGTATGATAGTGACCACATCGCCCATCAAGTGAAACTCATCTCATCATCTCATCTGATCGTGTTCCTCTTCTAGCCTGTACGTCAAGCATGATATTCGCCATATCACCCATCAAGTGTGACTCATCTTATCTCATCTTTTTGCTCATCTAATTTGTACTTCTAGTATGATAGTGACCACATCGCCCATCAAGTGAAACTCATCTCATCATCTCATCTGATCGTGTTCCTCTTCTAGCCTGTACGTCAAGCATGATATTCGCCATATCACCCATCAAGTGTGACTCATCTTATCTCATCTTTTTCCTCATCTAATTTGTACTTCTAGTATGATAGTGACCACATCGCCCATCAAGTGAAACTCATCTCATCATCTCATCTGATCGTGTTCCTCTTCTAGCCTGTACGTCAAGCATGATATTCGCCATATCACCCATCAAGTGTCACTCATCTTATCTCATATTTTTCCTCATCTAATTTGTACTTCTAGTATGATAGTCACAACATCGCCCATCAAGTGAAACTCATCTCATCATCTCATCTGATCGTGTTCCTCTTCTAGCCTGTACGTCAAGCATGATATTCGCCATATCACTAATCAAGTGTGACTCATCTTATCTCATCTTTTTCCTCATCTAATTTGTACTTCTAGTATGATAGTGACCACATCGCCCATCAAGTGAAACTCATCTCATCATCTCATCTGATCGTGTTCCTCTTCTAGCCTGTACGTCAAGCATGATATTCGCCATATCACCCATCAAGTGTGACTCATCTTATCTCATCTTTTTCCTCATCTAATTTGTACTTCTAGTATGATAGTCACCACATCCCCCATCAAGTGAAACTCATCTCATCATCTCATCTGATCGTGTTCCTCTTCTAGCGTGTACGTCTGTTATGATATTCACCACATCATCCATAAAGTGTGACTCATCTTATCTCATCTTGTTCCTCATCTAGTTTGTACTTCTAGTATGATAGTCCCCACATCGCCCATCAAGTGTCACTCATCTCATCATTTCATCTGATCGTGTTCCTCTTCTAGCGTGTACGTCTGATATGATATTCACCACATCATCCATAAAGTGTGACTCATCTTATCTCATCTTGTTCCTCATCTTGTTTGTACTTCTAGTATGATAGTCCCCACATCGCCCATCAAGTATTACTCATCTCATCTGATTTTGTACGTCTAATATAATGTTCACCACATCACTCATCATGTGTAACTCATCTCATCATCTATCTGATCGTGTTCCTCTTCTAGCTTGTAAGTCTAGTATGATATTCACCACATTACTCATCAAGTGTGACTCATCTCATTTGATCTTGTACCTCTTCTAGCGTGTACGTCTGATATGATAGTCACCACATCACCCATCATGTGTAACTCATCTCATCATCGTATCTGATCGTGTTCCTCTTCTAGCTTGTAAGTCTAGTATGATATTCACCACATTACCCATCAAGTGTGACTCATCTCATTTGATCTTGTACCTCTTTTAGCGTGTACGTCTAATATCGTATTCACCACATCACCCATCAATTGTTACGAAGGTCTATGAAGATTTCCACTCAGGCATTGAAACCTTTGCTGCAGCCATTAATCTTGAGAATGCGCACAACAGAGTACCATTGGATTTCTTAATGCTTCAGCTTCTTGAACTCAAGATAAGTCCTTTCCTCCTTAGTTGGATCGCCGCAGCCCTCTTCCAACGGAAAGTAGTTTTCATATGTGGCAGTTGGACTTCGGAACCATCAGCAATATATCCTGGCCTACCACATGGATCACCATTATCCCCGGTGCTGTTCAACACGTACACTGTGAGAATCACCTGCGAGCAGATCACTGGTCCGGGGAGGACACTGTCATATGCCGACGATGTTGTAGTGTATCGTCAGGGTAAGGATAGAGATCAGGTTGCTGTGGAACTACAACCCGAACTCAGTCGCATAAGTACTTGGTGTGTTGAAGCTGGAGCAATGGTCAACAGAACAAAGGCAACAGTGACATGGTTCTCTTTGAATAACCATATTATCAACACTCCAAAACCAACGGTAAATCTGTGTTCAGAGACTGGAAATAACGCAGGCAATGAATTACCTCGGGGTACGTTTTGATCGAAGCCTTGCTAATAATGAGCACATAGACCAGGTGTTAACAAAGGCCAAGCGGGGTTTGACTGCGATGCGGCTGATGGCGGCAGCAAACTGTGAGCAGCGCCATCTATGTCGTCTTTACGAGGGGCTGGTCATGTCTGTTTTTGAGTATGCGATGGCGATCCTGACTCTCAGCCGTAAGTAAATAGAAAGGATGGAAAGGATACAGAACGAAGCTATGCGCATTATTCTTGAATATACAAGAGATACAGCATGCAGGGCGATGCGCTACCTTCTTGATTTTCCAACCATTGAAGACAGAATACAAATTTGCAGAGCACGTGCTTACCTCAGAATTAACGCAAACACACAACATCCACTGCATAGTGAAATTAGGAAGGTGAAGGGCAGCAGGTTAAAAATAGGAAGGTCGTGGATGGGTCAAACCGAAGACATTCTTCAACAGGTATGTGCACTTGAGGACTTAAAACCTGGTGAGGAGTGGGTACAAGTGCCATCAGATTTCTGTACGTCCTGTTTGCATCCAACTAGACAGAAAATGCAGACAAGAAAATCCGGCTGCAGTGGAGGAGGAAGTACAAGCGTTGATTTTCGAGAATTCGTTTGACGGTGATGCTGTCATTTACACAGATGGGTCGGTCGTCCGACATATGAGATGCTCATGGGCCTTTACGGCTCAGGCCGGATGGATAATTGTGAAGCAGGACTCTGGTGCTTTTGTTGAGACCACAAGTAGCCTGACTATGGAAGTCATGGCAGTAAGTAAAGCAATAACATGGCTCGAGACACAGATATTCACTAAGGCATGTTTCCTTAGTGACTCAGTGAGCATGCTCACGAGGATAGAGATGGGGTGGGTCCGAAGAGAGTGGGTGCTGTCTCTGGAGTGGTCTCGGCTTGCAAAGATTAGTTTCATTTTCGTGCCAGGACATGCGGGAGTACAAGGAAATGAGCGGGCTGACAAGCTCACAGGTAAGGCTACTGTGGCGGGCAGACGCGCCATGGACCAGGCTGACATTCTGAATGCTCTACGAGAAGTTAGACTTTTGCGAGAACCAAGTGATGACTGTGAATCTACAACCATGGTCAGACTGCGAGAACAGCAAATTAAAAGAGGTGTGGCCAAACAAGAACACTACGCAGGAAGCCAAATAAGATTGATAAACCAACACAGAACTGGTGTCGTTAGCCGCTACACGCTGCGGGATTTGATGAGGACGGGATCCGAGCACTTATGGACTGAATGGTTCGATGTGCAATGAGGATGATGTGTCGACTAACTAACTAACTAACTAACTAACTCATCAAGTGTAACTCATCTCATGTGATCTTGTACCTCTTCTAGCCTGTACGTCTAGTATGATATTCACCACGTCACCTATCAAGTGTGACTGGTCGATAAAAACATGCGGCTAACAAGCACCCTATGCACAATATGCCTTAAGGCATGGAGAAGGGTCCTTTATATTTTATTGTTTTCTTCACGAGGTTTTACATGTCATTGTTGATTGTGAAAGATGAGTGAGATATAGCGTATCATTTTTGATTCTGAAAGATGAGTGAGATATTGAGTATCATTGTTGATTGTGAAAGATGAGTGAGATATTGAGTATCATTGTTGATTGTGAAAGATGAGTGAGATATTGAGTATCATTGTTGATTGTGAAAGATGAGTGAGATATTGTGTATCTTTGTTGATTGTAAAAAATGAGTGAGATCTCACCCATCATTGTTCATTGTGAAAGATGAGTGAGATATAGCGTATCATTATCGTTTGTGAAAGATGAGTGAGATCTCACCTATCATTGTTGATTGTGAACACAGAGTATTTCATATCACTGTTTATTGTAAAAGATTACTGATATTACATTGTATTGTTGTCTTAAAAGATTAATGAGATATTACATGTTACTGTTGATGAAAAAAGATTAGATTGATATTACATATTGTTGATTGTGAAAGATTTTAGTGAGATATTACATATTTGTTTTGAAAGTTTTCACTGTTGATTGTGAACGATTATTGAGATATGTCGTGACATATCACTTTTGAATGTGAAAGATTAGTGAGATAATCACCTATCATTGTTGATTATGAACACTGAGTGAGATATTATATATCATTATTGATTGTGAAAGATGAGTGAGATCTCATCTATCATTGTTGATTGTCAAAGATTAGTGATGTTACATATCATTATTGATTGTAAAAGGCTAAAATAGAGATCATGCTGCATGGGCAACACATGGTCTCTACAATTCAGCCAAAGCTTTGTGCTTTGGAGAGGTATAACTCCACCCCTAATCTCAGCCATGGGTTGTAGTTATTATGCCTTTTTGTTAATCACAATGTAACAAACTATGGTCTGTGAAGACGGCAAATAGCAGTGGTAGCTGGGAGTGTCATGTTTTGAATGTGTAGTTGTCATAATAAATATTTTGGTCATTGAAACGTCATCAAATGGCAGATCAGAAGACAAGATCGAAAATAGGTGCAATAAGGCAAATCAACTCATTGGACAAATGGCACCAATACTAAAGAACATGTATCAGTAACTACTAAGAAAGCACTTTACAACACAATCTTCCTACCAACTCTATGCTACCAATGCCAAACCTGGACAATGACAGAAAAAGAGAAAAGAAAAATCACAACAACAGAAATGAGGTTCCTGAGAAGAATACTCAATGTATCAAGAAGAGATAAGATCAGAAATGAAGAAATCAGGACTAAAGTGGGGGTTAAAGCAGCACTAGATTTTATCAGAAAGCAGCAAGTCAAATGGTTTGGCCATGCAAGTAGGTTACCGGTCAACAGCATACCACAACAAGCAATGATGTACAGACCAGATGGAATCAGAGGAAGAGGCCGACCACGTAAACGTTGGACGGAGGGAATAGCAGAGTCCATGGGAATATCGATATATGAAGCCCATAATCGGGCACTCTCACGAAGCTTATACTTCACATCGACATCGCAAGGTACAAGAGGAACATGATGAGATGATGAGATTGAAACGTCATGAAAGTTTGGAGAGAACAATAATGGAAGGGTATATGCCAGGGAAGAGAGGAAGAGGAAGGCCAAAGAGAAGATGGGTTCAGGATGTGGCGGATGATCTCCAGATCGGTGTATCGGATGCGGGACATCTTGCTTATGACCGAGAAGTTTTCCAAAAGGTTGTTATGGGAGCGGGGTTCTGCAAAGGGCATGCCATTGAATTAATTAATTAATTAATTAATTAATTAATTAATTAATTAATTAATTAATTAATTAATTAACGAATGAATGAACGACCGACCGACCGAACGAACGAACGAACGAACGAACGAACGAACGAATGAATGAATGAATGAATGGAGTTGTCTTAATACTAAAGGTGTCAGTATCTGAGGCATGGGTGTAGTGAGTGCAGTTTCACGATCACAACATGTATGGTTTGAAGTCAGCCGCAGGCAATTTGCAAGCAGATCTCTGTTGTGTTGATTTTCACAATGGTATGAGCGTCGGCCGTTCAGAAAGCAATGGCAAACTACTGAACATAAAATTACTTTGAAAATAATAAGCAATAAATGCTGGGATTGATTGGGATGCCCTGTAACGAACATGCAGTTGATATATTTTATTAAAATGTAGTGTGTATTAACGTGAATGCCCAGGCTAGGCCGCGGAAGAGTAAAACATGAGAACCACTGATATGACCCAAAATACATATAATTGATGTCATTTGAATAAAGTGTGTGAGTATGTTTTTTTTTCATTTATGTATGTATTTTACAAGACTGCACAAACAAGGTAAAAACAAGGTGTGGACATTGATTAGCACTCAGAGAAGAAAGTGGGAAAGTACAAGACTGCACAAACAATGTGAAATACATGCGTAGATATTGGTTAGCACGGTTAGAGGATAAAGGGACAGCATTCAGTTTTAGAGGATGCACTACACTAGTTGCATATCTTTTACAAGATGCTGCAGTCAACCCAGCATTTTTTTTTTTTGCTGTTAGTTTGCTTGCTTGTGTTCGCTGGCTGTCAACTCCAGCGCGAAGTCCTGTATGTCGGATGAAGACATCATGTTGTCCAACATCAATGTGATGTCATACCGGACTGAGATTTGCGTGAGTATCCGTTGTCCCATGTCTGGCTTATTGGTGTGCAGACTGGTGGTTCCTCACCATGCAGGCTGATACTCTCCGACTTCGGAGGAATCGGCGATCCTACTGATGTTAGCCAGGCCCCCGAAGGGACCTGTTGCCCAGGACGCACGGCGTGGACGTGTCAGCAGGTCTTGGGCAATATAGATCCCGGCCCTGGTGCCTTGGAAACACCTCTGCGTCCCATTGCTGTTAGTGATCTCTTGGCGAGTTTACGTTCAGTAGTTTGCCCTTGCTTTCTGAATGACCGGCACCCATACCATTTCGTAAAAATCCAGCGCAAGGCTGCCAAATCACCCGCGGTTGTAGATGATGCACTAGACAACTGAAAAATTGAACTTCTGTACTAGCGCCGGCTCTGTAGCCAAGGCATTACGGACGCAATTCGTAATCTGGCATACCGCTTTCAAAACACAGCTGCCAGCAATTTTGAAGCAGACGCCTTGCGTTGATTTTCATTCAATAGTATGAGCGCCGGTCGTTCCAAAAGCAATAACAAACTACTGAACGTAAACTTGCCAATAAATCACAAACAGCCAAACAAATATTGGGTGGACTACGACGTTCTATAAAGGATATGCGACTAACTGTAGTGGCACCTTGCCGTCTTGACAGGCGATAGTTTGTTTCAAAATGGGGCATAATAACCTCTCCATAGCACAAAGCCTGGGCTGAATTGCTGAGACCATGCAGCATGGTTCCTCTCTCGGCCTGCCTAGTTTACTCCAGAGCAGAGATAACACCAATACATCTGTAACAAGACAAGCTGCAGAAACTGTCAGATCAGCAGAGCAATGCCTGCCGGAAGTTCCACCCTAGACCAGTTTCCGACCAAGGCTTAGAGCTTAATCTGCCCTTCCATGACATTGAGTCTTTAGGTTGCATTTTCTGGCACCTGGATAATGCTTGTACCCTCCAATTGCAATTATACATTAGTGAAAGACGGAACCAGTCATCGTTAAATTACCTGCATCTCCTCATGGAGGAAACAAATGTATTTTAAGATATAACCATTTACTCACTGTGTGAAGGTCAGAATGGCAGAATGGACAAGAACGTTCGCTCTTACTTCCGGTGTCCTGATGTCGAGGTAGCGGGCTGAACTAAATTTTTGACTTCTCGTCCTTGACTTGGGGACGTAAATTACAAATTACAAGTACTTCAGAGGTCGGGGTGAGTTCGCCTGATGGCAAGGATACTGACAAGATGGCGACGGACGGTCGTGTTGTTTTGTGTTCGTCAACTTTTTCGCGTAGGGGATGGATTTATTCATCTCTTGCGTGTAATTGGTGTGCCAGGATGTAAAACCAGGAGTTTCTACTCAAGATCTGCGCGGGTGCTAAGGAGTTCGTGCATCGAGCGAAGCCATCCTTGAGTGAATTTTCAGCAGCGTGTGTGGTTCCAGTCTGTGTTTACGTTTTTTCAACATGGCGGAAGAACGTGTTTTTTCCGAGCGGTCAGCAGTCAACATACCGAAGCGGCGTGGTAGCCGCGCAGGGACAAAGAAGCAAGGTAAGCGCGGTGGTTTGAGACGTTTTAGACTCAAGTGTCACCGTCTAGGACTCAGGAATATCCGTATTCTATATTGGAACTGTGCCAGTGTAAAACAACGGGGCTCTATTTTAGAAACCCTAGTTTACAGGAACGACATTGTAGCACTCCAGGAGACGAGACTGGGCGATCAGCTACTCCGAATTGCCGGCTTCAAATGTTTCTACAACAGACGACATCTGGGAACGGCGATTCTCGTTCGCGACAGCATGGTGGCGTCAGAGCTAGACATGTCCAGTTGGGACAGTTTAAACAATATAAAATGACACAAAGTAGTGCAGCTTTACATAACAGAGTTACGACACATACAGAACGTTGCGGCGGTTAGCCTTCATCAGCAAACAAACACATTCACAAACACAACATACAGTCAAGGAGAACTCCTGTGACTACATTAGAAGGTGATGACAGGACGAGAGGAACAAATGCATGGAAAAATGGAAGCAATGAAGAGAAAATGAGAATTGACAAAATGTTAATTGAAAAGAATGTTAGCTTTGTGCTTTGGAGAGGTATAACTCCACCCCTAATCTCAGCCATGGGTTGTAGTTATTATGCCTTTTTGTTAATCACAATGTAACAAACTATGGTCTGTGAAGACGGCAAATAGCAGTGGTAGCTGGGAGTGTCATGTTTTGAATGTGTAGTTGTCATAATAAATATTTTGGTCATTGAAACGTCATCAAATGGCAGATCAGAAGACAAGATCGAAAATAGGTGCAATAAGGCAAATCAACTCATTGGACAAATGGCACCAATACTAAAGAACATGTATCAGTAACTACTAAGAAAGCACTTTACAACACAATCTTCCTACCAACTCTATGCTACCAATGCCAAACCTGGACAATGACAGAAAAAGAGGAAAGAAAAATCACAACAACAGAAATGAGGTTCCTGAGAAGAATACTCAATGTATCAAGAAGAGATAAGATCAGAAATGAAGAAATCAGGACTAAAGTGGGGGTTAAAGCAGCACTAGATTTTATCAGAAAGCAGCAAGTCAAATGGTTTGGCCATGCAAGTAGGTTACCGGTCAACAGCATACCACAACAAGCAATGATGTACAGACCAGATGGAATCAGAGGAAGAGGCCGACCACGTAAACGTTGGACGGAGGGAATAGCAGAGTCCATGGGAATATCGATATATGAAGCCCATAATCGGGCACTCTCACGAAGCTTATACTTCACATCGACATCGCAAGGTACAAGAGGAACATGATGAGATGATGAGATTGAAACGTCATGAAAGTTTGGAGAGAACAATAATGGAAGAGTATATGCCAGGGAAGAGAGGAAGAGGAAGGCCAAAGAGAAGATGGGTTCAGGATGTGACGGATGATCTCCAGATGGGTGTATCGGATGCGGGACATCTTGCTTATGACCGAGAAGTTTTCCAAAAGGTTGTTATGGGAGCGGGGTTCTGCAAAGGGCATGCCATTGAATTAATTAATTAATTAATTAATTAATTAATTAATTAATTAACGAATGAATGAACGACCGACCGACCGAACAAACGAACGAATGAACGAACGAACGAACGAACGAACGAACGAATGAATGAATGAATGAATGAATGGAGTTGTCTTAATACTAAAGGTGTCAGTATCTGAGGCATGGGTGTAGTGAGTGCAGTTTCACGATCACAACATGTATGGTTTGAAGTCAGCCGCAGGCAATTTGCAAGCAGATCTCTGTTGTGTTGATTTTCACAATGGTATGAGCGTCGGCCGTTCAGAAAGCAATGGCAAACTACTGAACATAAAATTACTTTGAAAATAATAAGCAATAAATGCTGGGATTGATTGGGATGCCCTGTAACGAACATGCAGTTGATATATTGTGTTTGTTTGCTGATGAAGGCTAACCGCCGCAACGTTCTGTATGTGTCGTAACTCTGTTATGTAAAGCTGCACTACTTTGTGTCATTTTATATTGTTTAAACTTTCACAGCTTTACCGCAGTTCCACCAAATTTTATGCATACCAGTTGGGACAGTGACGATATACAAATACAGGCGTTGAGAGTTCATTCCAGTATACCATTCGTGTTGGTTAATGTTTATGCCCACAATGCGAGTATGGACGCCCTGAAGTGGCAGTGCTTAAGTGGCATATTAGGCCACGAGAGAAATGTTATTTTCTGTGGTGACTTCAACGCTAAAGGCAGAGCATGGGGAAACACTTCCTCCAATACACAAGGGGAGGAGCTCGAGACTGCACTGGAAACCATCGACCTGGTTTGTATTAACAGTGGCTGTGTCACCAGGACAGCAAGCCGTCCAGGCGATGAGGACAGTGCTATTGATCTGGCGCTAGTTTCACCTTCACTCACTACAGTGTGTAGATGGGGTGTCCTAGGACACCATGGCAGCGACCACCACCCATGCAGCATATTGGTGGAGAAAGGCAGAACCAGGCAGCACAAGCTAAAGGTAAAGACGTTCCAGTATGACAGTACAGGGCAAGATGTGGTGAGTAAAATAAGACGTGACAAGCGCAGAACGTTTCAGGCCAGAAAAAAAAGCTGGGAGCAGCCACCGTGGTGGAGTTTCGAGGTGGAGAAGGCTTGGGTGGATAAGCGTAGTGCTGTAAGGAGATGGCAAAATGCCAAGAAGAACAGAGCTGGTCATCCTAGTCCCTGCTTGCACTTAGAAAGAGAGATGCACACAAAAGTAAGCTATTTCAAAAAACTGGTCAAGGTGGTTAAAAGCGAAAAATGGGCAGAGGTGTGTCAAAGAGTAAGCACAGACAAGTCACTGAAATTGTTCTGGCGACTACATAAAAGCATGAGTGGTGTAGTCAAGAATAAGAGCATTTCAGACTTCCAAGGTGCTGACCTCACCTGGCAGAGGACTGACGAGGACAAGGGCAAAGCCCTCTTTGAACGCTACCTTGAGCAGGGCAACCAGACAGACATGGGAGGCCGAAATCTGGCCAAGGAGGTCACCTCAGACAGATGCAAGGCCCAGAACACTTCGGAGGAAGACACAGTGACAGTGAAAGAAATCAAGGCTGTGCTTCGACGATCAAAAAACAGTGCTCCAGGTCCTGATGGCATAAGATACGACGACATAAATAGGTGTACCGACAATGAGCTAGAGAGACTAGCAGACATGTACAACAACAGTATAGGGAGTGCCAGCATCAAGGAGGAATGGTTACACAGCTATCTGATTCCCTTGCCGAAGCCTGACAAAGACCACAAAAAAATTCAGGGATATCGAATTATAACCATGCAGAATACAATAGGCAAGCTGCTGGAGAAGGTAATTGCCAGGAAAATATCAAGCCAACTAGAGAGGCAAGGTGTTTTCCCACCTACCCTGGGTGGGTACCGTCCAAAAAGAGAAACCTGGACCAATGCAGCAGTCTTTGCCCATGATGTCTATGAAGGTTTCCACTCAGGCACTGAAACCGTTGCTGCAGCGATTGATCTTGAGGACGCATACAACAGAGTACCACTGGATTTTTTAATGTTTCAGCTTCTTGAACTAGACGTAAGTCCATTCCTCCTTAGTTGGATCGCTGCAGCCCTCTACCAACGGAAAGTAGTTTTTAGATGTGGCAGTTGGACTTCGGAACCAACAACAATATATCCTGGCCTACCACAAGGATCACCATTATCTCCGGTACTGTTCAACGCCTACACAGTGAGAATCACCAGTGAGCAGATCACTGGACCTGGCAGGACATTGTCGTATGCCGATGATGTTTTAGTGTATCGTCAGGGTAAGGATAGAGAGGAGGTTGCTGTGGAACTACAAACCGAACTCAATCGCATAAGTACTTGGTGTGATGAAGCTGGGGCAATGGTCAACCCAACAAAGGCAACAGTGACTTGGTTCTCGTTGAATAATCATATTGTCAACAATCCAACACCAACTGTAATGCTGTGTTCAGAGACGGTGGAAAGAACGCAGGCAATGAATTACCTGGAGATACGGTTTGATCGAAGCCTTGCTTATAATGTGCACATAGACCAGGTGATAACAAAGGCCAAGCGGGGTTTGGCAGCGATGCAGGTGATGGCGGCAGCAAACTGTGAGCAGCGCCATCTATGTCTACTGTACGAGGGGCTGGTCATGTCTGTTTTGGAGTATGCAATGGCAATCCTGACTCTCAGCCATAAGCAGATAGAAAGGATGGAAAGGATACAGAATGAAGCTATGCGCATTATTCTTGGATGTACAAGAGATACAGCATGCAGGGCGATGCGCTACCTTCTTGATTTTCCAACCATTGAAGAGAGAATACAAGTTTGCAGGGCACGCGCCTACCTCAGAATTAACGCAAACACAACATCCACTGCATAGTGAAATTAGGAAGGTGAAGGGCAGCAGGTTAAAAAGAGGACGGTCGTGGATGGGTCAAGCCGAAGACATTCTTCAACAGGTGTGTTCACTTGAGGACTTAGAACCTGGCGAGGAGTGGGTGCAAGTGCCAACAGATTTCTGCACATCCTTTTCAGTTTGCATCCAACTAGATAGAAAATGCAGACAAGAAAATCCGGCTGCTGTTGAGGCTGAAGTACAAGCGTTGATTTTCGAGAATTCGCTAGACGGTGACGCGGTCATCTACACAGATGGGTCGGTCGTCCGACATGTGAGAAGCTCATGGGCCTTTACAGCTCGGGCCGGAGGGAGAATTGTGAAGGAGGACTCTGGTGCTTTCACTGAAACCACAAGTAGCCTGACCATGGAAGTCATGGCAGTAAGTAAAGCAATAACATGGCTCGAGACACAGACATTCACTAGGGCTTGTTTCCTTAGCGACTCAATGAACATGATCAAGAGGATAGAGGAGGGGTCGATCCGAAGAGAATGGTTGCTGCCTCTGAAGCGGTCTCGGCTGGCAAAGATTAGTTTCATCTTCGTGCCAGGTCATGCGGGAGTACAAGGAAATGAGCGGGCTGACAAGCTCGCAGGTGAGGCTACTGTGGAGGGCGGACGCGCCATGGACCAGGCTGACATTCTGAATGCTCTACGAGAAGTGAGACTTTTGCGAGAACCAAGTGATGACTGTGAATCTACAACAATGGCCAGACTGCGGGAGCAGCAAATTAAAAGAGGGGTGGCCAAACAAGAACACTACGCAGGAAGCCAAAGAAGATTGATAAACCAACACAGAACTGGCGTCGTTAGCCGCTACACGCTGCGGGATTTGCTGAGGAGGGGATCCGAGCACTTATGGACTGAATGGTTCGATGTGCAACGAGGATGATCTGTCGACTAACTAACTAACTAACCCTGCCCGGAATCGAACCCACAACATTCGAAGCCCGAATCAGACGGCTTGACCACCTCGCCACGGAAACTCCTGCTTTGTTGCCGGTCAAACAGACAGCAAACTACTGAACGTAAACTTGCCAAGAAATCACGAACAGCCAAAACATGATGGGGTTGACACTACATTATCATGTAGTGTTCGGCGGAAACTCGCCCCACAAGTCTTTTGACAAGGCTCTCTATCACAAGCCGATTGTCCTGTCCTGCCTCCATTGATGTCATGTGTTACCATTCACATCTTGAATCCCTCTATGTTATAGTCTCCCTCCTTTTTTATCTTCCCAGTACACTTCCCTCCATAATTACATTTTCTAGACTGTCATCTCTTGTTTAACAGAGTGTCCAAAATATTTCATTTTCCTCATTTCTGTTTACCTTACTGTGAACAATTTGGCAGCAGACCACCAAGCGTTGTTGTTGTTTGTTTTTTTTTATTGAAAATGGTACCGGTCATTCAGATATCAATGGTAAACTACTGAACGTAAACTTGTCAAGAAATCACGAACAGCCAAAAAATGCTGGGGTTGACTGTGACGTCCTGTAAAGGATATGCAACTAACTTTTAACTGTTTATCTTGATAACCTATATCTGATACCCTATCTCCTTCAGTATTAATAGATTAAGTGCCATAGGATGATTAATCATTGACAGCGACTTCCCATATCTGCCATGGGCTTATATACAGTAGTTTTCTTATCCAACCCCCCTAAATTTGATACATAATACGACATGTCTGACCCCATATTACCACCTTTTAAGTAGTTATAACTGTGACACACTCCTACCCCATATTACCACCTTTTATGTAGTCCTAACTGTGACACACTCCTACTTCCCATTTTCAGTCATCCATTTTTGTTAGGTTCAAACCTATTTTTTGTTTGGCTCTAACTTACTTTTTGTTTACTCTGAGCATTTTTTGTGATATCCACTGGCACAGGAGCGGAGCATAATGGGGACGACCCGTTGTCATGAAGTTGGAACCGCAGCTAACTTACTTTTTGTTTAGTCGAAACCTACGTTTTCTTTCGTCGAAACCTACATTTTCTTTGGTCGAAACCTACGTTTTCTTTGGTCGAAACCTACGTTTTCTTTGGTCGAAACCTACGTTTTCTTTGATCGAAACCTACGTTTTCTTTGGTCGAAACCTACGTTTTCATTGGTCAAAACCTATGTTTTCTTTGGTCGAAACCTACATTTTCTTTGGCCCAAACCCACTTTTTCTTTGGCCCAAACCTACTTTTTGTTTGGCACTGTCATTTAGTGCCAATATAATATAGTACCATGCGGTCTTTGAGCCTGAGGAATTAAGGCCGCCTGGCTGGTGCTTGAAACCCGAGCCAGACGGCTTGACCGCTTCACTGTGGAGACTCCTTCCTGAAGCGGTTTCCTGCGAAAAGTCTTTGTGATTGGGTCATCATATCTTGTAGGCCTGAATGCACGGTGCAATACGTGGCCAGCCTTGACCTCAGTGAGACGACGAACCCTCACCCGACCATGCTATTGATATTATCAATGCAGCTCACTATCGACTACGCCAACACACCTGCAGGATGCATACATCAATCTGACTAACTCAGTCTAAAGACACGGGATATGACTTACAGACAAGTCATGGATGGTTGGTGAATCTCACAGAGTTGTTACTTTATCTCTTTCTATCTCAGTTAGTTGTTACTGTATCTCTTTCCTTCTCAGAGAGTTGTTATTTAAAATCTTTCCATCTAAGAGAGTTGTTACTGTATCTCTTTCATTCTCAGAGAGTTGTTGCTTAAAATCGTTCCATCTTGGAGAGTTGCTACTGTATGTTTTTCCATCTCAGAGAGTTGTTACTGTATCACTTTCTATCTCAGAGAGTTGTTACTGTGTCTCTATCTCATAGGGTTGTTAATTTATCTATTTCCTTCTCAGAGAGTTGTTACTGTATCTCTTTCCATCTCAGAGAGTTGTTACTTTATCTTTCTACCTCAGAAAGTTGTTACTGTATGTCTTTCCTTCTCAGATAGTTGTTATTTAAAATCTTTCCATCTAAGAGAGTTGTTACTGTATCTCTTTCATTCTCAGAGAGGTGTTGCTTAAAATCGTTCCATCTTGGAGAGTTGCTACTGTATGTTTTTCCATCTCAGAGAGTTGTTACTGTATCACTTTCTATTTCAGAGAGTTGTTACTGTGTCTCTATCTCATAGGGTTGTTACTTTATCTATTTCCTTCTCAGAGAGTTGTTACTGTATCTCTTTCCATCTCAGAGAGTTGTTACTTTATCTTTCTACCTCAGAAAGTTGTTACTGTATGTCTTTCCTTCTCAGAGAGTTATTTAAAATCTTTCCATCTAAGAGAGTTGTTACTGTATCTCTTTCCTTCTCAGAGAGTTGTTACTTAAAATCGTTCCATCTTGGAGAGCTGTCACTGTATCTATTTCCATCTCAGAGAGTTGTTACTGTATCAATTTCTATCTCAGAGAGTTGTTACTGTGTCTCTTTCTATCTCAGAGTTGTTACTTTATCTCTTTCCTTCTCAGAGAGTTGTTACTTTATCTTTCTACCTCAGAAAGTTGCTACTTTATCTCTTTCTACCTCAGAGAGTTGTTACAGTATCTCTTTCCATCTCAGAGTGTGGTTCCTGTATCTCTTTCTATATCAGAGAGTTGTTACTTATCTCTTTCTATCTCAGAGAGTTGTTATTTTATCTCTTTCTACCTCAGAGAGTTGTTACTGTATCTCTTTCCATCTCAGAGAGTTGTTATTTTATCTCTTTCTACCTCAGAGAGTTGTTACTGTATCTCTTTCTATCTCAGAGAGTTGTTACTGTATCTCTTTCTATCTCAGAGAGTTGTTACTGCATCTCTTTCTATCTCAGAGAGTTGTTACTGTATCTCTTTCCATCTTAGAGTGTTGTTACTTTATCTCTTTCTATCTCAGTCATTACTATAACTTTTCCTACCTCACACAATTGTTACTTTATCTCTTTCTACCCCACACAGTCATTACTATAACTTGTTCTACCTCACACTGATGTCACTTTGATCCTTTCTACCTCACACAGTCATTACTATAATTTTTTTCACCTCACACTGATGTCATTTTGACACTTTACCCAACACAGCATTACTGCAACTGTTTCCACCTCACACTGATGTCACGTTGACCCTTTCTACCTCAGACAGTCGTTACTATAACTTTTTCTACCATACAGTGATGTCACTTTGACTCTTTCTACCTCACACTGTCCTTATTTTAAGCAACTAAATGAGAAGAGTTTTGTGCAATAAGTACTGTCCTTGAAAGTTATAAAAAGAATTCTTGCATGTTACATACAACCTGTTTTAACATACTGCTGCGAATCCTGGACAATTAGTAAACAGGCAAAAAAATCTCTGGAAGCCTTGGAGATGTGCTTTTATAGAAGAATACTTAAAATTAATTGGACAGCCAAAATGGATCTTTTAAGGGAGGCTGAGTGCAAAGACAGTGTATCACAAACATCAGAAAGAGGCAGTCATCATATTTTTGGCTACATTATGATAAGACAGAAACTGGAACATGTCGTGACAACTGGAAAGATTTGCAAAAAGAGAGATAGAGGAAGAAAGTGTGAGAAGATTCTTGACAGTCTTGTGTCATGTCACGGAAGGGAGTCAACACACAAATTGATCAATGACGTCAGAGATCATAATTTGTGGAGAGGCATGATCGCCCATGCCAGCCGGCAGGGCACTAGATGGATGAAATGATGCAATGGGACAGAATGAAATATCGCAGCAACTGAGCTAGAGCAGGGTGGGCTGGTTGATGAATCCTCTGACAAACTGTGCAAGTTCTATTCAGGGCCAGACAATGTAAATGGCAATGTATCAAACTTAAATACATTGCCATGGATTGATAAAGTCATTATTTACTCATTTCAAGACTATTACACTCCTCTGGATCATCAACCTTCATGCATTAATTCCAAGATGACTACACTCCCTGTACTGACAACATTCTTCTACTAATTCCAAAATAATGACACTTCCCTGGATAAACAACATTCATGAATGAATTCCAAAATTACGACACTTCCAAAAATATGGGACATTCACTTATTTACTAATTCGCAAATTATGACGCTTTCATTTCATCATGTGCAATGCCGATAAGCGTGGGAAGTCATGTCTTGCCATCTCACTCGACCACCAGAGTCGCGGATCAGCTCTGTGTTCCTATCTTGACCATGCCATGTGGCCAAGCCATCCAGTTATTTACTTCTCGGTCTTCCCCTTGGTCTCTTCCCTTCGATCTTGCCAGTTGTCACCAAGTTCTCCAAGTCATTTCTTCTCATAACAATGACCAAAAAATGTTGACTGTCTACGTCAATGACTCTAATCAGTTTACGATCTTCATTCATTTCTTGAAGGACTTGTTCATTGGTTTTTCTGTCTGTCCATGGTATTCTTTGCATTTTCCTCAGAAACCACATTTCCACAGCCATCAGATGTTTTTCAACTTGACTGCTCATTGTCCACGCTTCACATCCATACAAAAGTACAAGTTCTATGGAGCACTTCAACATTCTTTTTCTCGTTTCAATTGATATCTTTTTATTGGTCAGTATGTTTTTCATCTTGCAAAAGGCTACCTTCGCAATGGCAATTCTTGTTCTAATCTCCTCAAAGCATCTCCCATCAGATGTTATGACTGTTCCAAGATAACTGTACTGATTAACTTGCTTAAGAATATGCCCATTTACTCGTATATCACATTGTAGTATTTCCTTCTTCCCAGTGACGACCATAATCTGTGTCTTCTTACCATTCAATTCTAACCCTAGTTGCTGACTTATAACAATCATTCACTCATTTATAAATTTTGACATTTCCAAAAATATAACAACATTCACTCATTCACTAATTCCAAAATCATGACACTTCCAAACATATAATAATATTCACTCATTTACTAATTTGTAAATCATGACTTCCAAAGAATCAATAACTTTCATTCATTTACAAATTCCAAAATTATTTCATTTCCCTGGTTAGACAATAACATTCATAAACTAATTCCATGACCATTACAATCCCAAGGATACATGTGTGCATATAAGAAATTATTTGCAATCAATACAAACAAATACCATATATGGCAGATTGCTAACAGTTATATTTTATTACATACTCCAATGGCAATCTACTTACAACTACATTCTGAAAAGCTCAAATAGGAAACTATGTGGAATTTGTTAAAATCATCCATATGGTTAGATGACAGATTGATATAGTAATCTTTAATTTACAAAACTAAGGGTTCAGTTGGGAAGCTAACAATAAAAAGCTAGTCCTGCATCCTCTTCTTCTTAATTCCTCTATCAGGAATAGTTAGTCGTTAAGGTTCCAACTTCACGACAAAGGTTCACCCTCATAATGCTCCATTCCTGTGCCAGTGAATATCTCACAAAATGCCCCTCTCTGTCCCATGTGAAGAGTGGAACAGACAGCAGTACCGACAACCCAACAGCATGCACAGGCAAGTACATGCATAAGGCAGCTGCCAGAATGCCAACACAACAGTCCGCCATGAAAATTACAGTTCATCGTCGATGGAAGCAGCAGACACTAGAAATACAGCAGCTTCACATACTTTACTGCATAATGCAAAACTAGCTAGTTCAGCAACTGGCCGCCACCATTTTCTGAACATGAAGTTCAAACAAACCACGGACAGATGTAAAAGCACTCCACAGGAAATCCACAGTTCACAGTGTCGCTCCAAGCACTGAACTCGGTAACTGGGCAACGGAACCATCTCTATCAGGAATGAATCACAGGAGTGAATCTATCAGGAATGAATCACAGGAGTGAATCTATCAGGAATTAATCACAGGGGTGAATCTATCAGGAATGAATTACAGGAGTGAATCTATCAGGAACAAATCACGAGAGTGAATCCATCAGGAATGAATCACAGCAGTGAATCTATCAGGAATTAATAACAGCAGTGAATCTATCAAGAACAAATCATGGGAGTGAATCTATCAGGAATGAATCACAGAAGTGAATCTATCAGGAATTAATAACAACAGTGAATCTATCAGGAATGAATCACAAGGGTGAATCTATCAGGAATGAATCACAGAAGTGAATCTATCAGGAATGAATCACAGAAGTGAATCTATCAGGAATGAATCACAAGGGTGAATCTATCAGGAATGAATCACAGGAGTGAATCACTCCTGGTTATGCACCTCAAGTGTGTTCGACTTTGGCTGGTATTTGTGTTTGCTTCCTCTAGACATACACCATCCGAGGTACCTATCTAACCATGCGTAGATGTTTTCTAAGTCTTGCCAGGGCAATGACCTTACAGCCTGTTGTTTAAGATTTCTAACTACCATGGGATTTATAACATGTACAGGAAGTTTCGGCAGATTATGCCGCCTGCCTCGCACTCCAAAAGTTGGGTTTATATTCAGGCCACGTCGTTCAGTTCACTAGCGCAATTTGGCATGCCACCTTGTGAAAAGAGACTAAGCAATACGGGATAAAACCTGGCACAATGAAGTCAATCCCCTTGGTTTTTAAACCCCTTTGTTTAACATGCACAAATTGTACACGTGACCTCCTCTTTTCCATACCTATCCGAGCTGGCTAGGTAATCAAATCGATCTCATTACCCAAGTCACCAGAGGGACATGTGATATCGTTAGACAACATTCTCTTGGCAGAATTTCCATCCCTATGTGGAGATGGAATCTGCTAACTTCTAAGCCTTAGGTGGCCATCATAGTGACGGCAAGGTGAACATGTATGCCTCAAAAATTGCAGCTCTGCTGTAAACAGACAAAACAAATACAGTCTAATAACTGAAAAAAGAAACACAACAAAGAATCTGTTGGACAAAGAAGAATGGATAAGCTTTAAACAATAACAGGCTACAACCAGTAGCAACCAAGGTCAAGCAATATTGGTTGCCAGGACTTTTATTCATTCACATTTCAACATACGTGTAATGTTTAAGGAGGCCCACTTGCCATCAGGCAAGTTGGCACCCTGGCCAGTCAGACACTGGCTACAATGTGGAACTTTTTTTTTAATGGCAGACAACCAGTGATGAAATAAAAAGCTAAATTTTAAAAGAGTGCGATCTTTCGTCCATTGCAAAATGATGAAGACCACTCCTTTCATCCATCAGGAGGTCATGTTTGGAGGTTTGTGGGTTCGGGGATGACCTATAAGTCTGGTGCGCCGCAGAAATATCTTGCACACTGAGGGCATGGAATATTCTCTGCAGATGAAGGTCCTGTTAATCGGGCCTTTCTAGCTGGTCTCTGCTGTTCAGCCACCATATTTCTGGATGCCCAGTAAGTCACTACGCCTGCCCATATGGATGCACAGCAAGTGATCCGACCTTATGTATAATTAATGACTGGGATACTCTGAATAGTAATTTCAAATGGGTTCAACTGGGACAATATAACCAATGGTGGTAGATTAAGAACTATTTTATTTCTTCAAATGAGAAATTAACATGTACAAAAGATAAAATACATTGTTAAATATGTGACTATTTACAAACATGGAAACCAGTTGCACAAAATAAGACCCACACTCAAACAAAATATTACTGGGAATAAACAATAAAAATGTCAAGTGAGAAGCTTCTGGAGATTAAAAAGACGGTGTTACTGATTGAGCTCATTTACAAGTAAAAGATCGTGCTAACAGTTTAATGGAGTTTTCCAAACTGGGTGAGGCTAAAACCTTACAATGAAAACCAAATGACTAACCAATCCTAAATAGTGAAAGAAACTATGAAAGAATCAAACAAAAAAACAATTCAAGAAAGAGAAATGGATCAAATAACAATTAAGTTATTGGTCATCAGAAGCACCTGAACAATACTAGTCGTGCAGTTCCAATTTCATAGCAAATGGGTCAGACATTATCGTTGCATTCTTGTACCAGTGAAAACCAAACATACTTTTTTGTTCATTATTATCCTACATGGACTCGTGAACGAAACAGTCACCTCGACAAGACCAGATCACCAGAGCACTGACAACAAGCCATCGTCCACTTAAATATGCAGTTCATTGTTAAAGAAGACAACTATTCAAATAAATAAGCTACACACACTCACAAAATGAACAGAAGTGAGTATGTAATCATAATCAGACTAGGAACAGGACACTGGAACAACTAATCGCCTGTATAGAAACAAAAACAATCAGAAACTGACGTTCTAGAAAGACTGAGAATGAAAAGAGTTAATAAAAGAAATGTTCTTAATATTTTGGCCACGTTAAAATAACACTATTTTAAAAACCATACTGGAGGGTAAGGTTGAAGGCAAGTGAGCAAGAGGTAGGCAATGATACAAGTGGGAAGATAACATCAAGAGATGGATAAATAGCAGTCTGACAGAATATACAATCACAGCGAGAGACAGACAGTGCTGGAGATACATTGCAGTCAACCTTCATTGTGGAGACGGGACCTAGATGACTGATAGAAGCTCAGACTTGGACCAGGTCTTTCCTGTGGCAACATATGGATGAGTCATGGCCCACGTCACAACGAACATAACCAAGATTTGTAAACTTCAATGTCACACCGTGGTGTGTTTACCATCCTCTACCATTACCACCACCTTTACTCAATCCCAATTAGTTGTAGTGAATTTTTATAACTGTTGCTCAAAATCATGCTAGAGGGATACAAACGGCTAATGCTCAAAATCATCACAATTCTTCTTCTTCTTCTTTCGTTCGCCAGAAATATGTCTATAACTGCAATGTTGTCTCTTGTATGAATCTAACAGTCTTTTTTAGTTCACTCAGCGGTCCATAGAGTTTATCTTCCATTGCTGTCTCTCTAGGCCACAAGGTTCGCCTGGATGTGTTGTAGTTTTTGCAATCCTGGAGCATGTGCTCTGCTGTCTGCGATGCCAAACCACATGTGCACATGGCTGAGTCACCAATCTTGAATTTTGTATACATGTGGTTGCGTAATCTATTGTGCCCTGTTCTGAGGCGCAGAAGAATTACCTGTTCTGGTCTGTCCATAACGTGGTAGTCGTCTTGAGTAGGGTTTGGTGGCCTTCTGACTGATTTATCATTCTTTTCTTTTGGTGGTATGTAATGGGCACATCAGGTTGTTCTTCCTTCCTTAGCCAATCGATCAGCTCTGTATCATAATTAACGCTCTGAATCATCCAATGTTGTACCAATGTCAAACAAACATAACTAATGCTCTAAATCATCCAATGTTGTATAAAAATAATTAATGCTCTAGATCATCCAATGTTGTACACGCACAACTGACAATCTAAATCAACCAATGTTGTACAAACATATCTAACGATCTAACTCATCTAATGTTGTACAAACATAACTACTGCTCTAAATCAAATAGCCATGGTACAAACATACCTTATGCTCTAAAACACTCAGTAATGGAACGTACATAATTAATGCTCCCAGTGCTTATCTTCTAAAACACACAGTGCTAGCGCAAACATTGGTACATGGACTCGGGAACTAACTCGTACAGTTGATGATTTTAAAAGTCCAAAAAATAACTACTTATACACTCAAAAATACTATACAAACATATTCCTATAATCTACCACTTGCAGCTTTGGCAGACAACTTATAGATGGGGAGACAACCGGTCTTTATGGGAAACAACTCGCCTTTGTGGGAAACCAAAAAAAAGTTATGGGAAACAACTTGCCTTTATAGGAAACAACTTGCAGAAATGGCAGACAACTTGCAGATATGGGAGACAACTTGCCTTTATGGGAAATAACTTGCAGATATGGGAGACATCTTGCCTTTAAGGGAAACAACTTGCAGATATGGGAAATAACTTGCAGATATGGGAGACATCTTGCCTTTAAGGGAAACAACTTGCCTTTATAGGAAATAACTTGCCTTTAAGGGAAACAACTTGCCTTTATGGGAAACGTGCCTTTATGGGACACAACTTGCTGAACTATTAATTTTGCGCAAGTTAGGACATGCATATTAAGTAGGCATTATCGATCGTGGACAGCCGCCGTTAGGTGTGTAAAAATGGTGCTTTAATATTTTCTTATTTAAATGGGTTAATTACGCCAGCAGCTGTCAAATAGCAACTCCAAAAGGGTCTTGTTAGTCCCGTGGCCTGTTCTATTATGAGAAGAATATATGCATGACCTATCTGCCCGAAATTAATAGTTCGAAGAGCACTTCATGGTATGTCAGCGCAAGTGAGCGATGAGTCGTGTTTACATCCAGCGAGAAAAGTCAAATGTGAATTGATCGATCTAGCGAAGGGAGATGGATGAGAAGAAGTTCGACCGTGTTACTATTGTAGTTATTGAACAGTGATATCGGGATATGTCGAAATGGAGCACCAGCCGCATATCGGAGTTATACGATCAATCGATAGCGAGGGTGCATCACGGCTGTTTCGGACGGAATATTGATCTTTCTATTTCTACTTTCCTCTGCGGGTCCTTAAGTAATCATTCCCTACTTGGGGCAACAATGGGGAACTTTCTTTTTCCACACCAGGGAGAAAGGGGACATAGAAAAGAGGGGGCAGACTGCCTTCTACAGATGAACATGTTGATCCCAGTAGGTCAGCTATAGGGTCAGGCCACTAAACCGGGGGACCGAATGGGAATGTGCTAATTGCCTGCTACTTGTGAACGAACCCAGGTAGTTATTCTACACTTGACCTTCGAACCAAAAGAGGGAAGGACTCAAGTAGGTGCACACCACTCGACCACTAATAAAGGCAAGAGTCGCATGTAATATATCGTTTCTCTAATATCTGGGAGTGAGGGCCCAGAGAGAAACTGACTCAGGTGTGAGAGCAAAGAGGGATCATCAGGAAGTTCATAGCGAACTCATATTTTTGGCGAACGAAAGAAGAAGCCTTACGCAGCTCCTTAAACTCAGAAGTGATGGATGAAAGGAGTGAGAAAGACTGAGTGTTTTACAGGTGAGTTCTAGAGGACACCTGCGATGGAGAGACCGGACCTGTCCAAGCTGCCATCTAGGTCTTCACTGACGAAGCTGTTCCAGGGGCTGCCTGACGGATGAGGGTCTCAGGTTAACCGCTGTCTATACTATTTCACAGATGAGGAGAATCAGGTTAACATATGTAATATGTAAACCAAGGCTGAGGGCTTAGCGTCCTTTCTTTATTTAGGCAGCAAAGACTGTGGCAGGGTACTTTCACTAGGTCCTTTCATTGCAGAACCTACCTTCGATTGTGACATAGAAGATATCTTAGGCCCGGCATATGACGGATGAACATGGCGAACTCAGAAGTAGTAACTGCGCGAACTCCCCAGTGTTGGAGCAGCGCTTGACTTCCGCCTGAGACGTTCTCATCAACAATATCGCTCGTCTGCCAGAAGGTTCTTCAAGTACCTGACATGTACCGATTACATCTGCCACATATTACCAACAGCATGTTTAAGGTAACCATGACACTTTCAATGCTAAACCAGCTCACACTGAAGACACTGTGACATTGTTAGTAAAGTGAGCCATGGAGCTCCCACGAGTCGTTCTACGTTTCCAAATGGGTGTGAGACACCTGGACACTGGTGTCACATTAATTAAACATTCAGTGGTGGTGAACTTTTTTTGCTCTGTGAGAGGTTTCAATCGACAGCCTGAACACGGGAATCAAACCCATTATGAACAATTCATACCGAGACTTCGAATGACTTTGGAAATCCTGGATGTTCACTGCCAGAACCTGACTGTGCATCCATGGAGACAACTACCTAAGTCCAGCAGGCAGACCTGTCCAGACCATTCGAGGAAGGAGCTGCCAAAGACCGGTGAGGTGACTGCTACAGCTGAACGTGATGACATTACTGGTGCAGCCCGAGGATGGTTCTCTGATCCTATACTACTAATCCTTTGTCTATCTATCTCTAATACTCCATGTCGTACTCTAGAACTGTCCTCTACTTTACTCTTGTACATAATACAGTGATGCATTATTTTCTTGACGAAACCAGAGTTGAGTTATGTCGTCGGAACTGAGCCCCTAGTGGTTAGAGCCCTAGGTTGAAAGATTGTGAGAAAGCAGAGTCCAGGGACTGAAGGCATTGGGAGACTGATTACACCTATCCCTACACACAGAACATATCCCACGAAATGCAGTGTAGTAATAGCTCCGCTCACCCCACGGATATTACGACATTAATTTTATGGGAAACAACTTGCCTTTATGGGAAATAACTTGCAGATATGGGAGACAACATGGAGATTTGGGAGACAACTTGCAGATATGGGAGACAACATGCAGATATGGGAGACAACATAGCAGATATCAGATAGAAGTTGCAAATATGGGAGACAAATTATGGGAGATAACATGTAGATCTAGGAAACAACTTGCAGATATGGGAGACAACTTGCAAATATGGGAGACAGCTTGCAAATTTTTTTTTCCACTTTGATTACCCCTACCCCGTTCAACCTCAGAGAGATGTTATATTAGGGTCCATCACCGGCTGAGATTAATAATCCTGTTAACAGGATATATATTTGAAGGTGATTGTTGTCCAAAGAGGGCAATGAACATGATATGCAGATATAGGAGAAGCTTACCTTGATGTGGAACTTGCAGATATGGGAGACAACATGCCTTTATGGGAGACACTCTGAATTATTTTTAAACGAGTCAGATGAATTGCAGACCATTTGCTAGAAATATAATTCAAACAGATGGATACTTGTGATGTTAAACAGACACTACATATGAAGACCACATGTTTTTCCTCAAATAATGTCCAAATTGCAAACAAACTGAAAATTACAAAGATGTTTGCTCAAAACTGTGAGTATATAAAATTATCAGATTAGAGCACTCATTTTTTAGTAAAGTGTTAAACAATTGAAATAAGAACATTTTATGAATTGTCTCAGTGTTAATTTTCAAGGGCACTTTTGATCTATCTATTTCATTGTAATGTTCAAAGATAAGAATGTATCATACCCATAACCATACTGGTCAGTCACACTGAACACCAAATACACAGAATCTCAAATATTATGTTTTGAGCCATAATTGTTTGATTTGATACTATCTTTCCTATAAATCTTTTTATTTTATCCAACCACTGTCTTCCACTTACCAATTTTCCTTCCAACTTTTTCTTTATCATGGCAGCAATACAAACATATTCCAATAATCTACCACTTGCATCTTTGGGAGACAACTAACCTTTATGGGAAACAACTTGCAGATTATGGGAGACCAATTTTGAATTATTTTTAAACAAGTCAGATGAAGAGCAAAGCCTTGCTAGAAATATGATTCAAATAAATAACTTGTGACTGGTAAACAGACACTATAAATGAAGATTGCATGTGTTTCCTCAAAATAATGTCCAAATTGCAAAAAAAAAAAAAAAAACTTCCATCTTTTTTTTTTGTCATGGCAGCAATTTGCAATGAGTGTTTTTATGCCCAACCAGGCATTAGTTTGGAGACAGTTGATAATATAATACCTCAAACCTGTGGAGGGGACATGACAAACCTAAGTCTAGTTTAGTTTAGTTTAGTTGACGGATCAACATCACAGCACAAGGATGTAACCCATAAGTGCTCCATTCTACTCCTAATTCAAACCTGAGTCCGGAGAATCTCAGCTCAGTGGATGAACTCTGTAGCACTGGTGAGGATCCTGAAATACTTTGGGTGGGTAGATTTTTAACTCAAAATTTTGCCAGGGCAGCACAGTTAGGCTACTCTTTTTCAATCTCCAACTGCCAAGAGATTTTTTATGTACGCAACAATACACATGGGCGTCTGATCTCACTACCCAGAGACCAGGGGAAATTTGGTTACTAGAAGTCCACGTGAAAACATCCTGGCCCTCACTGGGGCTTGAACCCGGGACCTCCAGCACTCAAGGCGGACACCATACCTCAAGACCACTCAGACCCAACCTCAGTCTAATCCCAGACAGTGCACACACGCTGCACCGAATCATGACCTCTTCTTCTTCTGCTCTCTAGTGGAATGTAGGTCCTCAAGCAGCTCACACCAAGCTGACATATCATTTTGCTGTCTGTTGCTGCTATTTCCATGTCCTCCCCATATCTTCTTCTTCTTCTTTGTTTATCCGGAATGTTTGTTTTGGACGTAGCTGCATCGTACCTGTTTACATCAGAGCTGCGATACTTGCGCCTTTTGACCGACACATCCGACTTCTTCAGGCATTTGTTGACCATGTTAACCTTCCCGGGTTCTCACATTATAACCTCTTTCCCAATTCACATATAGTTCTATCAATCAAAGTGCCAGTTCTTGAGATTTTCCTCAGTTAAAAGAGGTAAGTTTTTGATCCAGACTTCACACGTTATTCTTCTTCTATAACAGCCTCCTTTTATCATGACTAGCTGAGTTAGTTATCTGTCCTTATCTGTAGACTTGTTAACGGTTGGCGATGTTTTGTAGCTAAACTTGTCTATGGCAAGGGGAGGGCAGTTCCATGCCACTCCTCTTTGATCATCTTTTACAATATGCATGGTAAGTTACACTGTTAATGTCATTTGCTTCCTAAAGGGTCCCAGTAACACACAAGTGGAATTATGACTTGATTACATCCCTACATGCTTATCCACAGGAATCACGGCTTGATTACATCCTGATATTCTTCTCCATGGGAATCACAACTTGATTACATCCCAATAAGCTTCTCCACCACAGGAATCAGGAATCACGACTTGATTACATCCCAATATGCTTCTCCACCACAGGAATCATGATTTGATTACATCCCAGTATGCTTCTCCACCACAGGAATCACGACTCAATTACATCCCAACATGCTTCACCACCACAGGAATCACGACTCGATTACATCCCGTTATGCTTCCCCACAGGTGTAAAGTACCGCTGCCATTTTTCACACCCTGCTAGTTCCAGCTTGGAGAGGGGAAGGAGAACTCCACAACAGTCCTTGTGGAGATGGTACTTCAACAACAGGCCAGGAGGAAAATCTCTACGCCAACCTTACTCCAATAGATGCAAGCCCTATTAAGAGTTCAGACGACCTGGCCTCCAAGGCATCTAACTTAAGAGCCAAATTCACAGCCTTCAAGAGGAATCACAACCAACCAAGAATGCCCAGAATACCTTATTTCTACTGAAACTACTGCGAAAACTTGCCAAGAAATCACAAACAGCCAAAAACTACCAGGGTTGACTGACATCTTGTAACAAATTGTAATCTTATTTCTATGTTGATTGGGGCTTCTATTTTCACTCATAGGTTATGATTTCTTTATCTGACATCTTCTCTTCCCATAAATGTTTGCCCCAGTCTTCTGCATGCCCACATTTTCAAGATGCTAATTCATTTCTCTGATTCCTTGTTCAATGTAGACTTGCAGCATTTCTGCAGCACTTTAATATTGTCAATGTACTATCTACTTTCTTTGCATTGTATATTTACACTTATGTTCAGTGAAATATCTACATTTGAGAAGAAAGATTTGTACAATTCTTCTTCGCTAACAAATAAACTAAGCATTTAACAAAGAAGGTTCAATAAAATTGAATGCATTATACGTGAGTTAGGAAAGTTTTAAAAAGACACCAGAGTTTTAAGAACACATGCAAAGATGGGTTTAAAATAAGACAGCATTTCCAATGGATATTTTGACATGAGCTGGTGAAGTTCAAAAAGATTGGCTAGTGGAGTTAGAAAAGACAGTTTCAAATGGACATTCAAGTCAAATTAAAAGAGTTTAAAAAATAAAGTTTCAAATACAGATACAAAGATAGGCTAAAGTTCAAAAAGCTATCGCTTCAAATGGACATTGTAATCTGGACATTCAGACACCAGCTAAGAGAGTTTATATAACAAAAAGATCTCAGAAATTCAAACACACATTTACAGGTGAGTGAGAAGTGCTCACAAAGACACTCTTAAAGTTTCAAATGGACTTTCAAAGATGAACTAGAAGAGTGCAAAAACACACAGACATTCGCACACGAGCTAGGAGATTTTAAAAAGACATCATAGTTGCAAATGGATATTCAAAAATGAGCTTGAATAGTTCAAAAAGTTACCAGTAAACATTGATACATGAATTAGGAGAATTCAAAAATACATCTGAATTTCAAATGGGCATTCAATGATGAGCAATAAGAGTTTAAAAGGACAGAGTTTAAAATACATAATCAAAGACGAGTTGGGAGAGTTTAAAAAGACATCAGGTTTTCAAATACGTAATCAAAGACGAGTTGGGAGAGTTTAAAAGACATCAGGTTTTCAAATACACATTCACAGACTCCAAATATCATTTCTTCAAGAGCTGTCAAGAAAACCACTTCCTCTTCTGACTCGACACAAATGTGCCTCATATAACATTTGATTGATGGAAAAGTAGTATGGGTTTTCATCCATCCCTAACTCTGGATCATAGACACCATTGGGCAGCTGCTGAAGATGGAACTGTTGACCGACTTCAGGCATGCCTTGGAGAAGTGGGTTACCAGCCAAGTCATTGTGACTACAACTGTGAATATCATTGTGAAAATCACGGTGGATCATTGGCTGTCCGTTCTGGATAGATGACTGCAACATCTGATGACTGTGCTGAACTCTGTGATTGTGTTCAGTGTGTGAAGCTGGCATGCACAGCAGACTTTGTGGATCAGCCATGTTGAAAGCGTGATCCAACTTGTGATGGTGTGCCGCACTGGAAGACCCTGGATCACTCAACGAGTGGCAGAAATGAGAATCCGGTCCAGCTACAGCATGTCTCTGGTCTGCTTCTGTTTGTAGGCTGTCTCCGTGTCCATTCTGGGCTGATGTTCTCATAAGAGAAGATTGTTCACTTATTGAATCAAGTCTACATGAACCAATCAGATGTGGAATTCCTGAATGCAACTGATGACTAACATCAAAAGGGGAACCTTCGGCTCCGGCACCGCTGCAGGAACCATCAAATCCTTGAGCACGAGCTACTTGGTTACTCTGGAAGTGAAGCAACAAACAAAGAAATGAATAATTACTCGTAATGAACGTGTGATCCATCAACAAAGTTGAAACAGACATAGTCATACATGCAACAAGTAAATACTTTTAACACTGTTAACTTATATCGACTTTAGTATGTTGATCAAATGTAAAAAGTAAGAGAACACATTACACGTTGGCTCAGAATCAAGAGGAAAAACTTCCTGATATTACATATGGCTCATGCATCCATTGGGAGCATGCTAGAGTAATGGATAGAGCGCTTGCCTGTCAGCATGGTGGTTATGTGTTCGAGCTATGTCAATCTGCCCAAAGACAGGTGTTGAAATCATGTGATCATGATCCTCCATGATCTCCTAGTTTCATAACACAGCAAATGTTTTAAAATTACAACCAGAATAAAGGACAGCATGAAACCAAACTGTTGGCTAAAATTATCTGGTTTCACATTGCCCATGTGTTACCAGAGCCCTTAAGATCTACATCCATGTCATAAGAGATGACTAAGGAGGGTTGGCCACCTCCTCCCACAGAAAACTGTAAATGCAAAATCCAGCCAACCATGAACAAGCCTACAAAGGCTTGGTGTGAGTTGGCTGAGGCCTATTCTCAATTGGGAGATGAAATGCAGAAGAGGCCCTGGTCTCACGTACTGAACTTCCGTCCGTTAATAGTTTTTTAATAGCCACTGTGATCCTTGTGTACACACATTTATGCTGGAGATATGAAGTTCATGTTTTCGGAGATGCTCTCTGCTGGCGGCATACCATTCTGCAAGTAGAGACTGAGCCAGACAGGGGTAAAACCTGGTGTAATGAGGTCGATCATCTCACCTACAAGGCCACAGGCGTGTCTCTCTCTTTGGCTCGTCACTATCTCTTGACCTGTCTGACATGGGACACTCGAACAGTAGATGTGCCACCATTAGAATGCCTCTGTACGTCACTGAATCATGCAAACCATTCTATCACTTCAAGGTGGAGACTCACCCGCGGCAATAAATCGTGAATATTTTCTTCAAGGTGCAGACTGATGGCAATCAATCATGTATATTTCTCTGGAATCCATCCATGAAGCAGGTGAGGAAAAGGTAATGGTGATGGATAAGACAGTTCTTATTCTTGAACCCAGGTGGTAAAATAAAAAATATAAATACACCAACTGACACCTCCACAAATGAAGGTTGAATGCAATGGTGCTGTCATTTTCTATTTCTTTTTTTGGCTTTACACTTGGGTATATTACTATTTGCACATCAGTTGATATTTTTCCACTTGTTTTAAAAAGGTTTTTAAAGGTAATGGGAACACCTTCATTGCACTAGACTTTATCCCATATGGCATGACCTCTTTCCGTAGGGCGGCCCGTCAAAAGCATGGTAGAAAGCTCCAGTGATAAACCCCAGGAGTATCCGAGAAAGGTGCCACTCATCTTTCCACTTGTATCAATGCCTACTTCTTGCTTGTCTGTCTTCAACTTTCTGCTCCAGTACTGTTTTTCAATCTGACTAAAATTTGTAAAAGAAATGCAATCCTTCATCCTTTGCAAATTGTCGCTAATATCACGCCTTGTCAAAAAGCTTTTCAATCCCCTGCTCCCGAGCATGAAATATAGTAACACCCTCCTCCCCTCCCAACCTAGAGAAGGGAATTAGAAACAGACAAATGATACAGAACAGAC
The DNA here is from genome assembly GCA_014155875.1 of Cepaea nemoralis. Taxonomy (NCBI): domain Eukaryota; kingdom Metazoa; phylum Mollusca; class Gastropoda; order Stylommatophora; family Helicidae; genus Cepaea; species Cepaea nemoralis. Next base: position 163,663 of record JACEFZ010020519.1, read on the forward strand.
AGGGATGAAACTACAAAACATATTAAAGACAAGAGTGCTGTACATAAGATAACGAAGCCATAGAATCCATGGGCAATTAAAAGTTAGTTGCATATCCATTACAGAATGTCGCCATCAACTCCAGCATTTCTTGGCTGTTTGTGATTCCTGGGCAAGTACACGTTCAGTAGTTTGCCATTGCTTTCTGAACATCCGGCACCCATAACATTGAATGAAAACTAACGCAAGACAGTCTGCTTCTAAATCACCGCAGCTGTGTTTCGAACATGGTATGCAAGATTACAAATTGCATTCATAATCCCTTCACCACAGAGCCGGCCCATGGGAGGTTACAAAGTCGAAAACAGTACTTAGCTTACCTGCGAGCAGAGTCCCTGAGTCTGTGATCTGCAATACAAACATAACAATGGATAAAAAGTGTGGCAGAAAAACATGATAACTGTATTCTTCTTCTTCATCTTTCAATTGCTTGAAATGTCTATAATTGCAATGTTGTCTCTAGTATGAATTTCACTGTCTTTTTCAGTTCACTCAGTGGTCCATAGTTTATCTTCCACTGTTTTTTTTTATCTTAGCATTATAGCGTAGAATGTCGTTTTCATCACAGCCTGCTGAAAAGTTTCCCTACCCCCTGTCACCCTCATGTCCATGGTCTCTGCCAAGTCCAGTGCCCATATGCGTGCTAGTCTTTCTTCCCAGGACAATTCTCAAATAAATTACATAATAGACTGCATGATTTATTGTCGCCATATTTCACTGCATCTCATCTGGAAATCACACAACATAAACTAGAGTAATTAGATAAATCCTCCAAGCTGAAAAATGCAACACACATATTCACACAGTAATTTGAATAATCTACCATGGTACCTGACGAGATGCAGTGAAATATGCCAGGCAATAAATCATGTGATCTATTGTTTGTGTCTTCGTTATTCAAATTCACTACGGAAAAACACTGTTTTGAAATTACATTATGCCTATTTTGTGAAGCTAGAAGAGATATAAACGGTAGTCAATAAGACTACATCAAATGACCAATGTCCATCACCTGGGACTAGAACTGCACTGGACAGGACACACCACTAGCGATTTTGTTTAGCTCCATTGCTTTTACTCAAGCGTAGTCCGTACAAACTACTTCTGGCAGCAATGGACTGAATTTTTGCATGTGGATTAGCTTTCTCTATTACCAGTGTACCTTGCATCAGGCTAGCCCATACTGACTTCAAAGGTACTTGTAATTTACGACCCTTGGTCAAGGATGAGAAGCCAACATTTTAGTTCAACTGTCCAATCCCTTACCTGGTCATCAGCACTGAACTCTGTACCATTGCATTTCTAAGCCAGTGCACTAATTACTAAGCTAACATGGCTGCATTCAGCATTCTGGACACTAGGTTGGAGACTTGACAGTCATTCATTCAGTAGCATGTCCTTTGCAGAACCTACCTCCCATAACAACCTTCCGGAAAACTTCTCGATCACAAGCAAAATGTCCCGTGTCCGATACACCCATCTGGAGATCATCCACCACATCCTGCACCTATCTTCTCTTTGGCCTTCCTCTTCCTCTCTTCCCAGGCATATACCCCTCCATTATTGTAAACGACTTAAAACCCATGGAGAAGAACATTATCAATCTGGGCCTCATCCTAGCCAGCCTATATGTGCTGTACTGAATCAGGACCTGGTTATATCCTATTATGCCTGTCCTGAGATGTGAAGTTCCAGTACTTGTCCTGCATACCCCGTTGATTTCTAAGTTTGGAGATGAAAAGCAAGATCTACTACACAAGTGATACTTGTGAAACACAAGCCATCAAAACATGCACAAGACGACTACCACCTTATGGAAGACCAGAACAAATCATCCTGCACCTCAGAACAGGACACAATAGATTACGCAAACATGTATACAAAATTCAAGATTGCCGAATCACTATGTGTACATGTGGGTTGGTGCCGCAGACAGCAGATCATGTACTCCAAGGCTGCCAAAAATATGACAAAACTGCCTATAAAAATCACAAATATTAAAGAACATACAATTTTAATTAAGAAAAATAATTACCCATACATGTCAGTCCGGCTGCAATACATGGTTCTCAAACACTGACTATGCATAAAAACAATTAACAGTATGTGAGGGCATACTAAAGAAGAACCATAAGGACTGACTGGACTGAAAAATTGACAAATGAACATCATTCATCATTATGTGCCCTGCCAAATGACATAGTCGTTCATTTATTCCGCAGCTGAAGAATTCCATGATATGTTCAGAATTGTATGTGGTGGTTTCTTCTTGCCTTCCACATCAACGTGACAAGGATGACGCCTTAAAGCAATATAAAAGTGAAGGCCTTCAGGGATTGGCCACATATGAAGACACGAAGAAATACCAAAAAGAGAACTAGGATGCTAAATACTGGGCATAAGAGGAAGAGGCAGAGCAAGGACAAGACTAATAAAACAGGCATGCATATCAATGAAGACATGTGACACAAAGCGGCAACTATGTAACTGAATGATCAGAAAGCTCCACAATCTGCCCATGAGAAAAACAGCAGCTGATGATGATGATGATGATGATGATGATGATGATGATGATGATGATGATGATGATGATGATGATGATGAAACACTTACTCTATATGCAATGAACAAATGCGCTTTGAGATTGGCAAGCACTCGTCCCCATCCTCTAGATCTGTGTGTAATCTTTTCCAGGTTGACCTGTGTACATTAAAAATTATGGAACATTATCATATTCAGCATTTCATTATTAAAATGGCAAATCTCAAAGTCATGACTAGCTCATTATAAACAAGTAGTTCTTATAACGTTGAAATATGAATTGTTTATGGTTGGTGTTTACAGTATTTATTGTTTAACATCTGCCCATGGTTGTTTGTAGAGTGAACTGCATCTTCAGAAAAATGGCGACTGGCCAGTTGCTGAACTGGGTTGCCTTAATGCAGTAATGTGTGGCTGCTGACTTTCTTTTGACTGCCGCTTCTTTCGATGATGGACGGTGTTTTCCGTGGTGGACTTCTGTGTTGGCATTCCGGCAGTGGCATTATGCATAACATACCTGTATTGCCTGTTAGTTTGCCGAGACTCTTGTCCGTTCCACTTTTCACATGGGGCAGTGAGGAGCATTCTGTGTGATAGTCACTGGCACAGGAATGGAGCATAATGGGGTGAGCCTTTGCTGTGAAGTTGAAACTGCGACTAACTAACTAACTAACTAACTAACTAGTATTCATTTTAAAATATTTTTTTTTATTTTTCAATTAACTCATGATGCATAATTGGTGTGAGAAAGATGACTGGGAGGACAGAATGTAAGATGGGCCTGAGTGCCCATTTTGTGACCTTTTGAAAGTAATATCCATTTGTATATCTATAATTTCTTCTGTGTTATCTACCGGCACCTTGCCGTTTTGACAGATGATATTTTGTTAAATTGTGCTTCAAAAAAGGCATAATAACTACAGCCCATGGTAGTAGAAGACCAGGGATGGAGTTATACCTCTCCATAGCACAAAGCCTGAGCTGAATTCTAGAGACTATTTGTTGCCGATGCAGCATGATCGCTACTTAGGCCTGCCTAGTTTACTCCAGAGGAAAGATAACACCAATACATCTGAAACAAGACAGGCTACAGAAGCTGCCTGATCAGCAAAGCAATGCTCAAACTGTCCACCTGTCAGAGCTTCAATCCTAAACCAGTTGCCAATGAAGGCTTAGGGCCATGTCTGTCCTGCCATGACATTTAGTCTTTAGGTTGCATTTCTTCACACAAGGATAAGGCTTACACCCTCCCAACTGCGCTTGTCCATTTGAAGTCATTTGCATAATGTGGGGTGTCGGATTTGGTGAGTGCCACTCCAAATTTGGCACTAACAGGTGGTACCGTTATCTGTACCTGTTTTATCTATTGTTGGTGTATATGCCTATATTATACTCATTCTTGGGGCAGCCGTGGCCGAGAGGTCACAAGGTACCAGGTTCTGAGAGGCTCATAAGGTACCAGGTTTTATCCCAGGAGAGGGCTGGGAATTGTTCCAAGAACCTGTGGCAGCTAATGATATCACACATCCCCTTGATCTCTAGTGAGATCGGATAACTATCCTTGGTTAAGGGTCAAAAACTGGAAATCCTGTGAGCATTTTTAAAAACCCTGTGGCAGTTGGAAATCGCAAAGAGTAGGCCATAAGGCCGTTGCCCAGGTAAAATTGTTAACAAAATAAAATACACCCTGGGGGAGATCAAGCCCGTTACCTTGGAAGGAATCTGTGTAGAGGAAGTAAACCTGACACAAATGCATGCCGAAGTGATACATTGAACTTTGAGGCTCTTAACTAGATGTGATGCACTCTCATCAAAAGAGGAACGATGAAGAAAATACTGATATCAAGAGGTTTCCCATGGAGTTTCACTGAAAGCACACAATCTGAGATTGTCTTCTGTGATAGCACGAAGATGAGAGATGAGAGAGAGAAGGAGCAGAATAAAGGTCAGAGAGGGGAAGGAAGAGAGGTGTAAAGAATAAAAGATTGATAGATAAAGATTGTCCGTCTTCCAGTCGTAGAGATAACCACTAGATCTGATTACCCTTGGTTTTATCTACCAACCTCACAAGTATACAGGTATGCAGGTCACGAATACAACACTACCCTAACCGACAATAGTATAGGCACTCAAAAGAAAAGCTAACACTGAATCAAGTTTATTTGCTTCTCAAAAGACATTACAAAGTAGACAAAATATCGTCCGAAATCAATTCAAATTATTATAAAAAAATGCTGTCAGGTAATTAGCATCAAGAGAATACCATCAACTAAGGACTTGCAATTAAACCAATAACTAGTCACATATCAATCAGAGGAATATAAAAGTACGCAAATCTGACAAGAAAGTATATAAGTCTAAGAAGGATGCACACACACGAACTACCACCGTCAAATGACCACCCACTAGTTTACCCAGGCAATCGATCAAGCGACAACCTGAAAATTAAACAAAAAGACACCCTTGACTATGTGAACAGCATCATCGGGTGTCATTAACCTGCTACTCACCCTTGTCTTCTGCTACGTGTATAGACATCGGGTCAGTGATATTCCATCACTGCCTGGGCGGTCGTACACCATCAACCAGTGTCCCCTGATGCCAACATCAACCCATAACACCCCAAACACTGCACCATGTGTCATAATCAGGTGATATTAATACAATACCCACGCCGACACTGACAGTCTTTCCACAGCGGACAGACACACAATTCGGCAGTGGGACAACCCTAGACAACAACTCCTGATCCGCTTGCTCACACCGGCTGGGTTTCCCCGCACCGAACACATAACACAACAGCTGATAACTGGACACCACATTTTAACAGCTATACCAGGTAACCCCCAACAACAACATTTCTGCCCCCGAGGCTGACAACACAACACACCAGTGACATGTACTGGCGCCATGTCTCCTTATCATTGGCGTCATCATCGTCCTCAACAGCATGTATTAATATTATACATACTTATATATATGCATTCTCAACAACATAAATTCCCCCTGTCCTTAATCACAAAACAATCAACACATAATAAACATAGCTATTGATCAATAATGACTTCAGCTCCCCTCATGTGTCGTCCATATGTAACCTAAGCCATGAACCCCTACGCCTCATCACCACTGTGTATATCATAGCCATTATTAATAACAACATAAATCTACATCATTAACAATATCATTGCAGCTTGGTACCTCCACAATAATCATAACTCAACAAGGTGGGGCACATATACTGCCCAAAAATCACATATATGAAGTGCCCTTTTACACTAAAACTCCTACAATCATTATAGTCTTTTGCAGTACATAAGTCCACTCATGATTAACCATCATTATGGGCCGTCAACCTCGACTACCTAACCCCACACAGTTATTAACACAAACCCATGTTGACACCATAGACTATTATCACACCTAACAACATCCTAACCATGAAAATTGATCAACGTGCATCTTCATCCATTCCCGCAGTATAGTCCATCGTCTTTACTAGCCAACCTTCTTCAATATTCAGTCCTTGAAGTATGGACTCAACTGTCCTTTTCCTTACCCCAGATATTCTCACAACCAGTCTGTAACGTTTCTATCCAAAGGCATTCCTGTTCCCTTCAGCTCACTTAGTGCGCGTCCACGCCTCCAGTTGTATACCACCATTCCCCATCTATCCTCATTCTATCTATTCCCCACCTCGCCTTATAGTATTAAAGCCATTTACACCTTTTATTCCCGATTTTCCGTGAAGATCCGAACCCGCGACTTTTAGGTTGTACAGCTAACTAGTGGCATGCTCTATCTTCCCCGCCGCTATCTGACCCCGATTCAATTCTACCCGGTCAGCAACAATACAAGCACATTTCTTCACCTGCAGGCCTGCTCTTCCAGTCCATTCATTCGCTATAGTCACCTGGTTCCATTGTTCGGTTTGACCTCTGGCCGAGTCTAGTACCCGCCCTACCAGTCGTGTCGTGTTTACATTTTTATGAGAAATAAATCGGGGACTCTTGAGGCCAATATTACCGTTCGCAAATAATGACCCCTAGTATGGTTTACGTCGCAGTCAATCCCCGCTATCGGCCCATTGTAGTTTGCCAATGCTCCCTGATTTAGCCTGTTATTATAGTTAGCTAGCTAGTTACGGGTCCGTTACAGGACGTCACAGTCAATCCTAGCTTTCACTGACTGCTCATGGTTCCTCAGTAAACTTATCCGCGGTAGTTTGCCATTGCCTTCTACACCAAAGTACCATTACCACGCCCGACTATAAACTAACAGGTATACAAATTAATCTTAATCAACTTACGTAAGAGTCCTGTCCAGTGGATAATTGCTCGCCTGCCTACGGGTGCTTTGGTCTGATCACCGCCCGTTTCAGAGTGATTTCGCCACTTTCCAATGAAGTCAGGCTCCTTCCAACTTTGTTCGGCGCAGTTCTCTGGATGATCCCATCAAACGTGTGTCCTCTTAGCCCACTCTAGTCTTGTGTGACTTTCCTTAATGATTGCAATTGACAGCAGCAATCAATAGTTTCTTTTGGGCGGCTCTTTCTTCCAACACTTAAGTCCGTGCTTCCTATGGTCCTCGGGTATACCTGCCCGACCAGAGTTGCCACAGCCTCCTTGGTCTCAACAGCCTTTGAGTATCTGCACTCGGCCGCCTAAAATCTGCTTATCTCTCCAACTATTTGCTGTACCACGTATAAATCCAACTCGATTTGGCGCCTTTCTGGAATCACGTGACCATACTCTCTCTCACCCCCCGAAGGTCCTCCAATCCGTACCTCGCGTACCTTGATTAATTTGCATACTCTGCATCATATTAACCCAAATCTATATTATTTTTCCGGTTCATGGTCGGGTCCATCTTTTCCCGCCGCCATAAATTCGGAGAGTGGCGTTCTCTTCTGACAGCTAAGGTCACTTCCAATGCCACCTGTACTCATAAATTATGCTACCTCCAACGTTCACCATTGTCCCTCTGACAGCTTGAACCCAAAGTGTACAATACATTTGGCACTCCTCTCCCTGAGAAACTGTTAGTCAACAATAGAGGATGGCCTTGCCGCTATTCGGTCATGCACTCCCGCTCAACCTATGACTATTTTAAAAACAATCCTGGCCCTTGACCTTTTGGTTTCAAAAATATTCCATTTTATATTCTCCCGGTAAGTTTGAGCGATTTTTGCGAAAAGCGTTTTCCATACTGTCTCATACCCACCTACCAAAAGTTGATGGGTCCCACCATCAATATAGCGTCATTCCTCCTTGAGATCGAAGCCCTGGCTCCGCATCTGACATCCCTCATAAACAATATTGGATGCCTAAGGGGAAAACTCTTTTTGGGAACTTCCACCCCAAATAATAATAATAAAAAAATACTGGTTTCATCCCCATGGCCCATCTCGATCAAGGTCTTCTTCCTGAGAGTCAATGTGGCTTCAGAAAAGAACGTGGAACTGTTGACATGATTTTCGCTGCAAGGCAGCTGCAAGAGAAATGTCAGGAACAGAACTGCGAAATGTTCTCCACTTTCATTGACCTTACCAAGGCTTTTGATACAGTCAGCAGAGAAGGACTGTGGAAGATTATGGCAAAGTATGGCTGTCCATGAAAGTTTGTCCAAATAGTGCGGCTATTTCATGACGGCATGCAGGCAAGAGTACAGGAAAATGGTGAGCTGTCTGAACCCTTTCCTGTCACCAATGGAGTGAAGCAAGGATGTGTCCTGGCACCAACACTGTTCAGCCTCATGTTTTCAGCCATGTTGATGAATGCCTTCGAGAACGACGACATTGGAATAGACATCAACTACCGTATGGATGGAAAGTTATTCAATCTCAGAAGGCTGAAAGCTAAAACCAAAATTGACAGTGGCACCGTCAGAGAGCTCCTGTTTGCTGATGATTGCGCTCTATACGCCAACTCAGAGGCGGACATGCAACATAATGTTTCAGCTTTCTCACATGCCTGTGCCAACTTTGGGCTCAATATCAACTTGGAGAAGACTGTAGTTATGTACCAGCCAGCTCCAGGGAATAATCACGCTGTGCCGAATATCAAAGTGAATGATCATAGACTAAGTGTTGTGGACAAATTTACCTATCTTGGCAGCACCGTGTCACAAGCTGCCACAATCGATGACGAAGTGAATGCAAGAATCTCCAAGGCCAGTGCAGCCTTTGGCAGACTGTACAAGAATGTATGGGACAGAACTGGAATAAGCCTGCAAACAAAGCTAAAAGTCTACAAAGCAGTTGTATTATCCACACTGCTATATGCTTGTGAAACCTGGACTTTTTATCAGCAACACGCTAGGAAATTAAACCACTTCCACACAGTCTGCCTAAGGAAGCTACTGAAGATTAAATGGCAAGACAAGATTCCAGACACTGAAGTCCTAGAAAGAGCATCCATACCCAGTATCCACACTCTACTGATGAAGAATCAGATTCGCTGGGCTGGTCACTTGACTCGCATGCCAGATCACAGGCTCCCTAAACGAATTTTTTACAGCGAACTGCGTTGTGGTAAACACTCCCTAGGTGGCCAGAGGAAACGTTTTAAAGACACTCTGAAAATTTCACTGAATGCTTTTGGAATTCATCATGACACCTGGGAGGCTGCAGCCAGAGACCGATATTCGTGGCGTGCATCATTGCGCAAAGGTGCAGTTATATGTGAGGCAACCAGGACTGCAAGAGCTGTGAAGAAAAGGCAGGACAGAAAAACCACTGCAGGAAATCCTCCTCCAGAGACGTCAAGCATTCTTTGTCCACATTGTCAAAGAACATTTCGAGCCAAAATAGGCCTTATCAGCCATCTTAGAACCCACGGCTCCACACCTTCAACCCCACTGGATGAAATGAATGGTCATCATCATTCTTGATGGACAAACAACAACAACATAGCGTCATTCCTCCTTGAGATCGAAGCCCTGGCTCCGCATCTGACATCCCTCATAAACAATATTGGATGCCTAAGGGGAAAACTCTTTTTGGGAACTTCCACCCCAAATAATAATAATAAAAAAATACTGGTTGCATCCCCTGCTCTCCCAGTGCATAAGGCAGTTAAAACTTCTGACGTGCATCCTAACAATATTGTAATCAAGTAATATTATCCATAAAAACAGTTCAATACTTGGCATGCCGGGGATTCCCCCAGACAAAAAAATCATACATCAAAGGGTGCACATAAAGACACCAAAATGAAAACAATATCAACAATATCAACTACTTACAGCGCTACTTCCCACTGTAACGAAAAAAAAATAAAGGTGCACAACGATGCTCACGTCTGAAAACCATAACAAGCTATCCCCTTATTCACGGAGAACACTGTTTTTTAGAGAGCCACAGAGACAATTCGAATCATACTCCACATGAAACAACCACGTCATACCTCGCTAACACTTAAAATATCTCCTACCCTCATGTCGAAGTTCTATCACTCCCTTTCACGACGTCTGATCCTCTCAGACCTCCGTCTACTCAGGTCCCCAGACTCGAACGCGTACCATTCTGGTTTGCCTGGAATGTCTTGGTAAACTTCGACAGCCGCTGGGACATCTGGTTGTGCTGGTAGTCCCAACGTCATCCCTATGTCCTCCTCTTCTGCCCCGTCCTCCCAACGTCGCATTTCGTGGCCGGCTATCCTAATTAGCGATCCATCTCCTCCAACCTTTTTGATCACATATGGTCCTCCCGACATGGTGGGTGCCCTAGCAACTACGTACATGTCCTCGGACCATATGTCTTGTATTTTCGCCCTCTCCTTATAGTGGATTCTTTTTCTGACAAGTTCGCCAACTTGCAATGGAATAGAGTTTGCCATTTTGTCACTCCTATCTTTCCTAATGGCGGCATTCTTCTTCAGCTGTTAAGTGACACATTGAACTTTGAGGCTCTTAACTAGATGTGATGCACTCTCATCAAAAGAGGAACGATGAAGAAAATACTGATATCAAGAGGTTTCCCATGGAGTTTCACTGAAAGCACACAATCTGAGATTGTCTTCAATCCTTTAGCGTCTTCTTTCGGTTGCTATTCCTTTAGCTGTTTTTGCACTTTGTTCTTTTTCCTATGTGTTTGCTTGCTTTGAACTCAAGCATAATCATACACTCACTGATTTAGTGGGAGCCTCCATGGCGAAGTGGTCAAGCCATCTTACTAGGGCTCCAAAGGTTGTGGGTTCGATTCTGGGCTGTGTCCTTTGGTTAATGAGTGCATTTTTTCTGAGACTACTGAGGGTCGTTGCTGGAGCTATGGAGTTCGTGCTCTGTGTGATGCTTTCCGTGCTGCGGAAAGAGACTGAGCTATTTTGGATAAAACCCTTGTGCAATGAAGTTGACCCTGTCAACTTTTAAGCAACTTTTTAAAGTGACTATTTAAAAGTGACTTTTAGTGCACCACGCTGATATTTTCGTGTGGATTCACTTTATCTCCAACTTCACAGGTACTTGTAATTTACGTCCCCAATTCAAGGACGAAGAGTCAACCTGAACCCGCTACCTTGGTATCAGTATACTGGATGTTTAAGAACGAGTGCTCTTATCCATTCGGCCAATGCCTTGTTTTTATTCCTTCCCTCTTGAGAGGTAGTTACCTAAATATTTTCCTGGTACATATGGCTATTGCATTTCACTAATCGCTAATATTCAACCTAACTATTTAATTCTTGATATTTTCCAGTTTTTCATTTTGTGTAAAATTTCTTATAGCCCATGTACCAATGTGTAAGCTATTTGTCAATATGCAAGTTGCATACAGTACACTTCCTGTGCCCTGGCCGAGAGTTATTGGGTTCATTCCACACTCTGGTCAGTTGGACTTGATAAATAATTTCTCGTTCAGAACTCTATGACAAACTAATGAATGTAAAATAGCCAAAGAAATCAACTTGGGGTTAATTTTGCACCATCCTGCAATGAATACATTAATTTAGATGTTAACCCTACCAGATCGCTGCACCAGTTTTTCGGTAATTTCCTAATCTGTCGCTATACCGCTGTACCTAATCTTTGATATTTTGCCTAGTACGTGAAAAAAATGCGTCACAAACTAAAAATAACCAACCAATCATGGTCATACCTCATGGTTAGCCATTGCAAATGTTTTCCCCCCAGTAGGTTTGAAATAACTTTGTGTGATTTAACGTGAAAAAATTCTGAAAATTCACAATGAAACGAGCGGCTGATGAACCAAGCACTTCAACAAGAAAGCGAAGTAGGTCTAGGCTTTTCAAAGTCCAACAGGTGATCGATACTTTGGTTGGTTTATTCAGACTGGATTGGCACACATAGGTGGAATATTGGCGCTAGACAAAAGGTAGACCTATTTTCTACAATGTTTCCAAGTTACATCTTATTCTAACCACTTGTTTGCATGTAACTAACATATTTCTATATCATGTTGATTTTTTCTATTTAATGCTCAGGAGCGCAGGACAGGTAATAGGGACAGTTAGGTTCAGGGCCTCAGTTAGGTTCAGGGTCTCAGGTATGGTAGGGTTAAGAGACAAGTTATGAAAATGATGAGTCTACATTTTCTTCTTTTGTTTTCCAAATTATATATTTAACTCAAACAATATCTCTGCTTAGAATTGACAGAGAGACTTAAATGAGACACTGTTGGATAGCAGTTTTCTAGAGCTATATAAATATGCAGGTTGCATTATTTCAAACTAATTTTTAAAATTTCACTGAAATCCCAATTTTTTTGTTCCTCTTCCTTTACTTTCAGTTTTCAGTTTCAGCTTAGAAAGAAAGAATTGACTACTAAAATTAACTTAAGACTTAAGTTGAAATCTGTTGAAAACGTACGCTACAATTACAGTTTACACTTTCTCGGGTCTGTCCAAATTAATTTTATCATAATGAAAAACAATTTTAATATTAATGCGACAACATTATCACTACCTGCCTCGCCAATAAATAAGATAGAATAGAATTAGATTCTGATTGAGTCATAATTAATAAAGTTAAAGTAAAAAAAAAAAAAAAGAAGTAAAAATAAAATCTATAAACCATATACGGGACTGATTACTTGTAATTATTTTCACGTACCTTGCAGCAGCCATGTCAATTAAAGAGGTTTGGAAAATGTGACACGTGTGGGTGGTGCATGGGTCCGAACTGTTCGTGTCGATACCAGACTATATTGTGGAGTCACCCCCGACCAACTGCCCGTCCACCATCATTATTGTCACTTTTGGCTGGAGCTTTTCTCTCATAGTGACTTCCCCTGGTTTTACCAAATTTGTCAATCAATCAGGTACTGTCTCCACAATGAAAGTTAGCTGCAATAATCTGCAGCACTGTCTGTCTCTCGCCTGCCTGCACATCCTGCCAAATGGAATAAGCCTACAAACAAAGCTGAAAGTCTACTAAGCAGTTGTATTATCCACATATGCTTGTGAAATCTGGACTGTTTACACGCCAGGACAGGAAATTAAACCACTTCCACAGTCTGCCTTGGGAAGCTATTGTATTGTCATTGAAGATTAAATGGCAAGATCCCAGACACTGAAGTCCTAGACAGAGCGTCCATGCCCAGTATCCACACTACACTAATGAAGAATTAGATCCGCTGGGTTGGTCACTTGACTCGCATGCCAGATCGCAGGCTCCCTAAACGAAATTTTTTCGACGAGCAGCGCAATGGTAAACACTCCTGAAGATCTCACTCAAAGCTTTTGGAATTCATCTGATACTTGGGAGACTGCTTCCAAAGACCGAAATTCGTGGCGTACATTATTACGCAAGGGTGCAGTCACTGTTGAAGCAAATAAGACTGCAAGAGCTGTGAAAACGGGCTGGACAGAAAAACCACTGCAGGAGGTCCTCGCCCTGGAACGTCAAGCATTCTTTGCCTACATTGTCAACGAACATTTCGAGCCAAAATAGGCCTTACCAGCCATCTTAGAACTCGCGGCTCCAAACGTTAACCCCACTGGATGAAATGAATGGTTACCATCATTCTTGATGTACAAACACAAGAAACATCCTGTCATATTGTTGTTCGTCCATCTCTGTATGCTGTCTTCCCACTTGTATTGTTGTCTACCTCTTGCTCGCTTGCCTTCAGCCTATGGATTTTATAAGAGTATATTCATCCTTTTATAAGAATGTTATTTTATAACAGTGTTATTTCTTTTTGGTCGAAATATTTCACTTGCCTCTTTTTTTATTTCTTTCGTCAACTCTCATTTCATTCTCAGTTTTTCTAGAACCTCTGTATTTGATTGTTTTTGTTTCCGTGATATGCGACATATTCTTCTGTATATCGTCAGGGCCTCTCTCTATTCGACTTTCTAATTGGTTGTTCAATGCCCAGGCTTCAGCGGCATATACGGTAGTTGAATTTAATATACGTAACATGTGACGATTCTCAAAGAATAGCAACACTGCAGCCTACCACGCATGTCGAAAGAGGCGACTAAGGAGGCTTGATGGTTCCGTCGCCCTGCTACTGAGTGAGTGCGTGGTGCGACACTGTGAGCTGTGAGTTTCATGTGAAATGCTTTTGAATCTGCCTGAGGTTTTTTGGAACGTGACTGCATGTTCGGAGTGATGGCAGATGGCTATGTCCCAGAGTTGACCGGTTTTTGCCTTATGCAGAAATGCGTGGCTGCTGGGCCTCTGGTTGACTGCCACTGCCATCGACGATGAACTGTATTTCGTGGACTGTGTGGGTGAACATCTAGGAAACATCCAGATGGGAAAATGACTGCAGATTCCTTCAGAAATGAACTGGGTGTTTTGTGGGGGCTCTATTGTGTTGACATTCTGGCGGCGACATTATGCACAGTGTATCTGTGCGGGCTGTTGTGTGTCGAGACTCCTGTTTTTCTACTTTTCACATTGGGCAGTGGGGAGCGTTTTGTATGGTATTCACTGGCACAGGAACGGAGCATAATGGGGACGACCCGTTGCTGTGAAGTTGGAACTGCGACTAACTAACTAACATATATATATATATATATATATATATATATATATATATATATATATATATATATATATATATATATATATATATATATATATATATATATATATATATATAAAAGACAATGCATGAATGTAGGGATGTATTTGATGCGTTCGATAACGTTCCATCCGATTGAGATGAAATTTTCTACATGTTTTCTTTTCATTCCCGTGCAGCCAACTGTCATAGTTTGTTAGTGTACAATCAGCTTTTTACTTACTAAAATTTAATATTTTAATTTACATTATCATTTATATATAGCGAGGGGATTTAACTTAAGAAAAGTTATTTCAAGGGGCATAACTTTTAATAGCATTGCTATATATTTTATATATAGATTATTGCATTGTTTTCAAAGGTTTATAAACTCTTTGTCTACAGTTATTTACAGGCATATGCGTTATAATAAATAATGATATAATCTTTAAGGCATTTTCAAAGTTTTCATAAAAATAATGCATCTATTTAAATAGTCAAAATTTTCTAACTCATCTTTTTATGTTTAAAGAAGCTATCTACAGTCATGTAGGTGATTAAAAGCAGTTTTCATTAAACATAATGGATGGTGTGTGGAAGGACATTCTTAAGTTAATTTTTTTTTGTTATATGAATTTAATTAGACGCTCGCCGCCAGGAGCTGGGCGAAGCCGCGCCGGGTCAGATAGATAGACAGACAGACAGATAGTCGGGAACGGGAGCTTATATGACTACTTATATGAATTAAATGAGATACTCCCAACCAGAGGCTGGGCGAAGCCGGGCCGGGTCAGACAGACAGACAGACAGACAGACAGACAGACAGACAGACAGACAGACAGTCGGGAACGGAAGCTTATATGACTACTTATACGAATTAAATGAGATGCTCCCCACCAGGGCCTGGGCGAAGTCGGGCCGGGTCGGACAGACAGATAGACAGACAGACAGATAGACAGACAGACAGATAGTCAGGAACGGGAGCTTATATGACTACTTATATGAATTAAATGAGATGCTTCCCACCAGGGACTGGGTGAAGCCTGGCCGGGTCAGACAGACAGACAGACAGACAGACAGACAGACAGACAGGCAGGCAGACAGGCGGGCAGATAGATAGATAGATAGATAGATAGATAGATAGATAGATAGATAGATAGATAGATAGATAGATAGATAGATAGATAGATAGATAGATAGATAGATAGATCCCCGCCAGCCAGGGCCAGGGTGAAGCCGGGCCGGGTCAGCTAGTTGTTAATAAGTTGTTAATCTCTCTAGATCAGTGGTTCTCAACCTTTTTTGGCCCGTGCCCCCCTTCACCATATTTTCAGAACATCATCCCCCCCCCCCCCTTTCGTATTTCCTACCTAAAATTTCCCCCCTCCCGCCCCTACACAGTATACGTAACAATGGAAGCACATACTAAAACAAGTCTAGACGTCCACATAAAACGTGATTTATGGGTCTACTTACTTTATAAAATGAATTTTAGAAGAGTGAGACGTACAGAACCGTAAAGTATGAAGGGAAAAACAAGATCAAGTAATCGGTTCTTGTATTAATGCGATCTTGAAATAATCTTCATTCCCCTCCCTCCCCCCTTGGAAACCCCAAAATTCCCCACCGGTTGAGAACCACTGCTCTAGATGTTATACTGATTTCATGTTGTTGAAAGAATTTTTGGCCATTCCTATTCTCTTTTTGATTTTTGTTTCTGCCACCATCTGTTATTACATGTCCAAGATAGGAGCAACCTGTTACTTTTTCTAGAACCACTCCGTTTACTATGATCTGCCAATGGTTCTCAAAATTTTCTCACCCGATACCGTCTCCGCAAAGAGTGTTGGATTTTGTTTCCCCGGTCTCTAGCTTTGAGCTCAAGCGTTGTCCATTTGCATACTGCTACTTCTTGCTGGTAACTAAAGTCTTGTGTTTTAATGGTAACAATTCTGATGTCTAATCTGTTACTTCACTCCTTTGTCTTTCATTTTCTTGATTTTACTTCACTGGTCACTGTGGCTCCACGTATATACACAGCAGTTAAAAGAATGGTGTTGTGGTGGTGAAGTTCATCTGAAGAAAACGATATTGGTGATTGAAAGGTTAACACCATCATCTGTATGTCTGCAGATTGAACAGTGGCAGGATGATGAAGATAATGAGGGTGATGAAAACACGGCAGCAAAGCCTGTTAAAAACAAGTCCCTACGTCAGCAGTAAGTTGTTGCTGATCATTTTAAACAGGAATGCTCTGTGTGTGTGTGTGTGTGTGTGTGTGTGTGTGTGTGTGTGTGTGTGTGTGTGTGTGTGAGTGTGAGTGTGTGTGTGTGTGTGTGTGTGTTTGTGTTTTTTTTTTGCGTTTGTTTGCGTTGAACTCAAGCGTAATCCATACACGCACTAATACTTCTAGTGCGCTGAACAGAATGTTGCGTGTGGATTATCTTTTAATATTACTAATGTCCCTCGTCATTACAGTCGCAACTACTCCACTTCAGAAGTAATTGTAATTTACGGCCCCAAGTCAACATTGTATCCAACTGACCAGTGTAGAAGTTGAACCCGCTACCTCGCACCAGAACACCGTATGTTTAAGAACGAGCGCTCTTATCTATTCGGCCATGCAGACCTCGGGTTTTTTAATGTTTTTGCATGTCATGAGCAGGACGTTGCAATGAACCCCAGTTTGGTATACTTGGCAATTCTTACCTTCAGTAGTTTGCCACTGCCGGTTCCGTGGCCAAGGCGTTACGGGCGCAGTCCGTAATCCCGCATACCCGCGTTCGAAACAGCTGCAGGCGATTTGGCAGCAGACCGCCTTGCGTTGGGTTTTTACGAAATAGTATGGGTGCCGGTCGTTCAGAAAGCAATGGCAAACTACTGAACGTAAACTTGCCAAGAGATCACAACAGCAAAAGATTCTGGTGTTGACCGCGACGTCCTGTAAAGGATATGCAACTAACTTTTTTGTTTAGTTTGCCATTGCTTTCTGAACGAGAAGTCGGCGTTTAAGTCTAACCGACTGGTGTGTTGAATGGACTCACTACCCCGCCTCCGGTACACGGGAAGACGGAGACGGCGGAGATGTGGTTTCTGAGACGAATGTTGCGAATAAATTGTGCGGTTAGGGTAACAACTAACAAATGCATGACAGGTATAGGGTGTATTTTTAATGACTGTGCAGTTTTTGAAAATATTGCCGTTCCAAGTTTTGTTTTTACTTATTATGTTGCATTGTATTGCATGAGCTCCAAAGTAGGCACATACAAAACTTGGAACGACAATATTTTCCAAAACTGCACAGTCATTATAAAAACACCCTATATAATGAAAGTAGCAGATTATATTCAACTATAAGAAAGTGGCGATGTTTTTTTAGCACGTGAGTCTTGGAATATCAACGAACAAATTAGGAAGAGCTTGAAGACAACGGAGATGTGGTTCCCGAGTCAAATGTTGCTATTGCCTTGGACAGCCAGAGTATCTAACAACGAGTACATGTAAAGTTAGTTAGTTGCACATCTTTTACACGACGTCGCAGTCATCCCCGGCATTTTAAAAAAACTGTTTGTGATTTCTTGGCAAGTTTACGTTCAATAGTTTGCCATTGCTTTCTGAACGACCAGCACTCATAACATTTTATGAAAAACACCGCAAGGCGGTCTGCTGCCAAATCTCCCACCGTTATATTTCGAACGCTGTTTGCGGGATTACGAATTGCGCCCGTAACCTCTTCGCTGCGTATCCGTTTGTAAAAGGAACATGAAAGAGCATCTTTTATACAACCACAAGAAAGATGCCGGCATCTTTGGTTTATACGTTTGTGAACAGCAGTTTCACAATTCCCCGATATATGGAGTTAAAGTTAGCTGCATAACTTTTACAGGACGCTGCAGTCAACACCTGCATTTTTTGCTGTTGTGATCTCTTGGCAAGTTTGTGTTCAGTAGTTTGCCATTGCTTTCTGAACGACCGGCACCCATACAATTTCGTACAAATATGAACGCGAGGCGGTCTGCCGCCAAATCGCCCGCAGTTTTGTTTCAAACGCGGGTATGCGGGATTACGGACATGGCATGAGATGTCGGCCATTCAGAAAGCAATGACAAACTACCGAACGTAAAGTTAACATGGAAAATCATAAACGAGCAATAAATGCAGGGGCACGTTTCACAATTCCCCGATGTACGGAGTCTAGAATGTGTGGACTGTGCATGGCCCTGCAGCCAGCAGGATTGGGATCGGCTAGCCTCTCCCAGGAGGAGTGAAAAGTGAACATTAGTAGCCTGCCGATGACCGCAGACTACACTAGTCAACCTCACCTCCCCATGGTGTAGACCGGAAAACCATGACAGCGATGTCATGGGCTAACGGGGCTTTGGCTCGTCAGGGGTGGGGTGGGGGATGTGGGAATGGGGTGGGGCGGACTCCCCTTTGTCAGATTTGTTCGTTATAAACCTGTGACTGCAGGTCTTCGTGGCGAAGGGTTTATGGACGCGATTCTTAATTCTGCTTACCTGCATTCGCAACACAGCTGTGCGCGATTTGGCAGCATAGCAGACCGCATTACGCTTGGTTTTAACGAACTGGTATGAGAGCCGGTTGTTCAGATAGTAATGGCAAACTACTGAACGTAAACTTGCCAAGACATCAAGTAACAGCAGTAAAATGCTGGTGTTGACAGCGATGTCCTGTAAAAGGTTATGCCCCCCCCCCCCCCCCACCCCAAAAAAAAAAAAAATCTGTGACTAGCCTAGCAAGCTGGCAGGGGATTTTTTTTCCCGCTGGAAGAAATAATAAGAAGCATATTCGGACTGACCCAGTTGGTAACGGACCAGGCAATGTTGAAGAAAAACGAGACATATCAGAGAGGAAAACAATAGGCGTAAAGAGCATATGCGGTTTTAATAGTAAAGAAGAAGAACTCACAGAAACAATGGCAAACGGGAAAATGGACTGATGGGGATAGCGGACACTAGAATAAAAGGGAGGGGATGCAAGGAAATCTACCAGTTATATGTGTCTACTCCGGAGTGGAACAACAAGAAAGGACAGATCAGGTGTAGGAATAGTCATTGAACCACGGCTAGCATATATGTATATATATAAGAAAGAATTATAACAATGAGAATAAAAGAACAGACAATTACTACATGTGTACAAATATACGCACCATGTAACGCAAACAACAATGAGCAAGAATGTGAGTTCTTCGATATACTTAATTATATAGAGAAGCGAGACAACATCATGGTTCAGGGAGACTTCAACGCAAGACTAGGACAGAACAGACAAAGAGAAACATTTTGGAGCATTTGTAGACCAACTGTAGATTCACTGCCAAACAAAAAGTGGGTTTGGGCCAAACAAAAATCGATGAAAGAAAATGAGAAGTTGGTTATGTCACAGTAATGATGTAAGAGTCAAGTGTAGTCAGATGTGTGTAATGATTTTCCTGGTCACCGGTGATGTGTGACATAGGGTGATAATTTCTTTGGGCAGGTGAATGCCGAAATTTACTTTAGTTAGTTAGTCTTTCCTCTTGAGCCTAAGGCGGCGCATAGGGCAGAAGTCCTGTCTCTCCATGCCTGGCGGTTCGCTGCTACCTGTTGTAGATCTTGGATATTTACTTGGCCATTGAATGAGCCTTCTCTAATGATGGTTCTACGCAGGGTCTCTCTTGGTCTTCCCCGTTTTCTTTTCCCTACTGGTGACCATATGAGGGCTTGGTAGGGGAGTCTTGACTTGTCCATTCTGAGTACATGGCCGATGTAGTTCCAACGGCGTCTTCTTATGAAATTGGATACTGTATCTTGCTTAGTCTCTTGTCTTATTTGCGAATTGGTTCTGAAGTCTGTCCAGTGGATGTTTAGAAGTCTTCTAAGACATTTGTTCTCAAAATTGTCTAATTTTTTTATCTAAAGCTACCGTTGATTTCCAACTTTCACATCCATACGTTAACACTGGAATCACAC
The DNA here is from genome assembly GCA_014155875.1 of Cepaea nemoralis. Classification (NCBI taxonomy): domain Eukaryota; kingdom Metazoa; phylum Mollusca; class Gastropoda; order Stylommatophora; family Helicidae; genus Cepaea; species Cepaea nemoralis. Next base: position 184,189 of record JACEFZ010020519.1, read on the forward strand.
AAGAGTTGAAGAATTTACTTTGGGCCGTTAATATTTTATATATGACGAACAACCACAACAGGTTGACTGAGATCCAGGGCAACTCTCAAATATCTTGTTTGGTGTAGTAAATTCATTCCATCTGCTGGGCGGTGTTTATGAACACATTACGTTCTTGTCTGCTGCAGGCTATTTCTTCCTTTTTGTTATGAAATAATAACATTCCTAAAACCTGAACAGTTGTTTATCCATTCTTGTAAGGAAATAATAACGTCTCTGAAATCTTACAAGTTGTTAACAGTTCAAGCCCTGGATCTCGAGTGACTTTCAACTGTAATTCTGAGTTCAGTCACTCGCCTGTCATGGATCTCATCACTTGCAAGAGTAACCCTGACCCGTACTCGGCAACCCAAGGGGCTCAACTCCTATTTTAATAACTCTTTCGGCTTATCTCCCCATGACTTCTGTCTTCACAGGGTCTATCTTTATTTTGCTGTTAAGGGATCACACTCCTATTATGCTCTATTAATCTGTATTCCTTCCCTTAGACCATGTAATAAGTTAATGTATCTATTTGTCTCATGGTATCCACACTAAAAATTGTGTCCAGTGTCACTAGAAGTAGCATGTATGCACTATGCTTGAGTTCATAGCGAGAGAGCGCAAAAAAAAAAAAAATAAGAACAAATAATATGTCTCCTTGTCCTTTGCTTACCAATCTCACCATTTGTGTCTAAAGCTGTTGAACAGCTTTCTTGATTTGTTTCATTGACACATCCAGCTCACAGCTCATGCCATGAAACGAATACATATTAATTCTTATATGCTTCAAAGTACAATTCCTTTGTTTGGATTGCTAACAGGGAGTAATCTTCATATGTCTAATCCAGGTCAACAAACCAGCATTTGTGTAAACAACGTTAATTTAAAAAAAGGTGAAAAAACGTTAATAAACGTGTTATAATGACCTCTACTGATTTATAATTTATACATTTTATCTATGAGCATATAGTAACCACATATTAATAAAATATCATACAGACTGTGACATCCACCCCTCTTCAATATGATGATTATTTATATTGAAAATCAGTATCGTCATCATAATTTACAAATTTGTAAAAATGTGTATACTTTAACAAATCAGAATCATCATCATAATTTACACATTTCCAAAACTGTTTATTCTTTAACAAATCAGTATCAATATCACAATATATATATATATATAGGTGTCAGGTCTTAGTCAGATATGACTGAGCTACCGTATAACAGTAGACGGTACTACCTGGCTTCTGTTAGCGCTGAACGTTGGGTGGCGCTTACCAAACCCGACACCCCACATTGTGCCAACGGCTTCGGGCGGAAGAGCGCAATTGGGAGGGTACAAGCCTTACCCTGGTGCGAGGAAATGCAAGCTAAAGACAAAATGTCATGGCAGGGCAGACCAGGCCCTAAGCCTTGGTTCGCGACTGGTCTAGGATCGAAGCTCCGACAGGCGGACAGTTAGAGCATTGCTTTGCTGATCCGGCAGCTTCTGCAGCTTGTCTTGTTCCAGATGTAGGGGTGTTACCTTTCCTCTGGAGTAAACTAGGCAGGCCGAGAGAGGGATCATGCTGCATGTGCAACACATGATCTCTATATTTTAGCCCAGGCTTTGTGCTATGGAGAGGCAATAACCATTTTACATATCTAGGATCAGTGGTAAATAGCAAATTATCCCTAGATCAGGAAATCAACATCCGGATTGGTAAGGCAGCAACAACAATGAACAGGTTAAGAAAAAGAGTCTGGGAGAACAGGAAGCTTACTGCCAAAACAAAAGTCCTTGTCTATCAAGCCTGTGTCCTTAGTACTCTTCTCTATGGCAGTGAAACCTGGACAACTTACTCATACCAAGAGAACAACTTAAACCGCTTTCATATGCGGTGTCTGCGAAGAATTCTTGGTATTAAGTGGCAAGACAAAATCACAAATACTGAAGTATTGGAAAGATCAGGTTGTGTGACAGTTTATTCCATGCTCAGTCTTCGTAGACTTAGATGGATAGGACATCTTAGGAGGATGGATGATGGTAGAATACCAAAGGATATCTTTTTTTGGTGAATTACAGATGGGTAAGAGATCTCAGGGTCGGCCCTCTACTACGATACAAAGATGTGTGTAAGCGGGACATGATTGATACAGGCATTGATAATGCACATTGGGAGCAAGTCGCCGCTGAACGTGTTGCATGGAGGGCAAATATCAGAAATGGAATAAAGTCAAAGGAGAAAATTATTGCAGAAAAGTCACACACCAAGCGTTTGAGACGTAAGATGGTGCATAATGGTGGAAATGACCACGTGTTCACATGCACCCACTGTGAACGGAAAATTTACAGCGCAAATTGGCCTTATCAGTCACACTCGCTACCGCCATAGTTAAAAGTTATTATGCCTTTTTAAAGCACAAACTATCGTCTGTCAAGACGGAAAGGTGCCAATGAATGAATATATATATATATATATATATATATATATATATATAATATATATATATATATATATATATATATATATATATATATATATATATATACTAGACGACGCGGCCCGGCTTCACCCAGCCTCTGGCAGGGAGCGTCTCATTGAATTCAAATACATTTCTCTAAGCGCACAGAGTACGCGTTCGGCCCCTGCTCCCATTCCCATTCCCGTTGCTCGTCTGTTTTGATGCCCCTTTCCCGTTCCCGTTGCTCGTATTTCAGTTGGATCCGCGGGAATGAGAACAACATCTGTACAAAATTTCATCTCAATCGGATGGACCATTCGGGAACGCATAAAGGACACACACACAAAGAAACATTACTGTTCATAACTAATTTCTGGTTCTGCTCCTGTTCCCGTTGCTCGTCTGTTTCTGATGCTCCCTTTCCCGTTCCTCATATTTAAGTTGGATCCGCGGGAGTGAGAACAACATCTGTACAAAATTTCATCTCAATCGGATGGACCGTTCGGGAACGCATAAAGGACACACGCACAAAGACACATTACTGTTCATAGCTAATTTCTGGTTTAATCAGAGAGTGAGTTCCCTTGAAGCAAGATGGCGGGCCTGTTTCTGAAGCTCATAATGCCTTTCGTGTTTGAGGAAAAATTGTTGATTTTAAGCTCACAATCTATGTCAGTTGGCTTCACGGGAGTGAGAACAACATCTTTCGTGTTTGAGGAAAAATTGTTGATTTTAAGGTCACAATCTATGTCAGTTGGCTCCACGGGAGTGAGAACAACATCTGTACAAAATTTCATCTCAATTAGATGGACCGTTCGGGAACGCATGCATAAAGGACAAACAAACAAACAAACTTGTCTTTTATATATATATAAAGACCTTGTGGGAGCACGTGTACACCTCGGAGGAGCAGATGGAGCACCATGGTCTGGTAAGAATGAGACAACGAGGTGTGACGAGGGGATCTGGCCGACGCTCGGCGCTCGGAGGAAAGGCGAGACGGACATATAATCAGATTGCTACTGGAAATATTAGTGTTGGAACTCTTCGCTGGCTGCTGGGGATGGAGGCGGAGCGCTTATGGGAATGTCCCGAGTGCTGTGATGTCCGTTCCTAAATCAATCAATCAATCAATCAATCAATATATATATATATTCATTGGCACCTTGCCGTCTTGACAGACGATAGTTTGTGCTCTAAAAAGGCAATCAATCAAATATATTTATCATAATATTCCCCTTGCACCTTGCCGGGGCTTTTTCAATAATTTATTCAACTATAAGAAAGTGGCGATGTTGTTTGAGCACGTGAGTCTTGGAATATCAACGAACAAATTAGGAAGAGCTTGAAGACAACGGAGATGTGGTTCCGAGTCAAATGTTGCTATTACCTTGGACAGCCAGAGTATCTAACAACGAGTACATGTAAAGTTAGTTAGTTGCACATCTTTTACACGACGTCGCAGTCATTCCCCGGCATTTTAAAAAAACTGTTTGTGATTTCTTGGCAAGTTTACGTTCAATAGTTTGCCATTGCTTTCTGAACGACCAGCACTCATAACATTTTATGAAAAACACCGCAAGGCGGTCTGCTGCCAAATCTCCCACCGTTGTATTTCGAACGCTGTTTGCGGGATTACGAATTGCGCCCGTAACCTCTTCGCTGCGTATCCGTTTGTAAAAGGAACATGAAAGAGCATCTTTTATACAACCACAAGAAAGATGCCGGCATCTTTGGTTTATACGTTTGTGAACAGCAGTTTCACATTCCCCGATATATGGAGTTAAAGTTAGCTGCATAACTTTTACAGGACGCTGCAGTCAACACCTGCATTTTTTGCTGTTGTGATCTCTTGGCAAGTTTGTGTTCAGTAGTTTGCCATTGCTTTCTGAACGACCGGCACCCATACAATTTCGTATAAATATGAACGCGAGGCGGTCTGCCGCCAAATCGCCCGCAGTTTTGTTTCAAACACGGGTATGCGGGATTACGGACATGGCATGAGATGTCGGCCATTCAGAAAGCAATGACAAACTACCGAACGTAAAGTTAACATGGAAAATCATAAACGAGCAATAAATGCAGGGGCACGTTTCACAATTCCCCGATGTACGGAGTCTAGAATGTGTGGACTGTGCATGGCCCTGCAGCCAGCAGGTTTGGGATCGGCTAGCCTCTCCCAGGAGGAGTGAAAAGTGAACATTAGTAGCCTGCCGATGACCGCAGACTACACTAGTCAACCTCACCTCTCCATGGTGTAGACCGGAAAACCATGACAGCGATGTCATGGGCTAACGGGGCTTTGGCTCGTCAGGGGTGGGGTGGGCGATGTGGGAATGGGGTGGGGCGGACTCCCCTTTGTCAGATTTGTTCGTTATAAACCTGTGACTGCAGGTCTTCGTGGCGAAGGGTTTATGGACGCGATTCTTAATTCTGCTTACCTGCATTCGCAACACAGCTGTGCGCGATTTGGCAGCATAGCAGACCGCATTACGCTTGGTTTTAACGAACTGGTATGAGAGCCGGTTGTTCAGATAGTAATGGCAAACTACTGAACGTAAACTTGCCAAGACATCAAGTAACAGCAGTAAAATGCTGGTGTTGACAGCGATGTCCTGTAAAAGGATATGCCCCCCCCCCCCCAAAAAAAAAAAAAATCTGTGACTAGCCTAGCAAGCTGGCAGGGGATTTTTTTTCCCGCTGGAAGAAATAATAAGAAGCATATTCGGACTGACCCAGTTGGTAACGGACCAGGCAATGTTGGTGATAATTTCTTTGGGCAGGTGAATGCCGAAATTTACTTTAGTTAGTTAGTTAGTCTTTCCTCTTGAGCCTAAGGCGGCGCATAGGGCAGAAGTCCTGTCTCTCCATGCCTGGCGGTTCGCTGCTACCTGTTGTAGATCTTGGATATTTACTTGGCCATTGAATGAGCCTTCTCTAATGATGGTTCTACGCAGGGTCTCTCTTGGTCTTCCCCGTTTTCTTTTCCCTACTGGTGACCATATGAGGGCTTGGTAGGGGAGTCTTGACTTGACAATTCTGAGTACATGGCCGATGTAGTTCCAACGGCGTCTTCTTATGAAATTGGATACTGTATCTTGCTTAGTCTCTTGTCTTATTTGCGAATTGGTTCTGAAGTCTGTCCAGTGGATGTTTAGAAGTCTTCTAAGACATTTGTTCTCAAAATTGTCTAATTTTTTATCTAAAGCTACCGTTGATTTCCAACTTTCACATCCATACGTTAACACTGGAATCACACAAGAGTTGAAGAATTTACTTTGGGCAGTTAATATTTTATATATGACGAACAACCACAACAGGTTGACTGAGATCCAGGGAAACTCTCAAATATCTTGTTTGGTGTAGTAAATTCATTCCATCTGCTGGGTGGTGTTTATGAACACATTACGTTCTTGTCTGCTGCAGGCTATTTCTTCCTTTTTGTTATGAAATAATAACATTCCTAAAACCTGAACAGTTGTTTATCCATTCTTGTAAGGAAATAATAACGTCTCTGAAATCTTACAAGTTGTTAACAGTTCAAGCCCTGGATCTCGAGTGACTTTCAACTGTAATTCTTCTGAGTTCAGTCACTCGCCTGTCATGGATCTCATCACTTGCAAGAGTAACCCTGACCCGTACTCGGCAACCCAAGGGGCTCAACTCCTATTTTAATAACTCTTTCGGCTTATCTCCCCATGACTTCTGTCTTCACAGGGTCTATCTTTATTTTGCTGTTAAGGGATCACACTCCTATTATGCTCTATTAATCTGTATTCCTTCCCTTAGACCATGTAATACGTTAATGTATCTATTTGTCTCATGGTATCCACACTAACAATTGTGTCCAGTGTCACTAGAAGTAGCATGTATGCACTATGCTTGAGCTCATAGCGAGAGAGCGCAAAAAAAAAAAAAAAAATAAGAACAAATAATATGTCTCCTTGTCCTTTGCTTACCAATCTCACCATTTGTGTCTAAAGCTGTTGAACAGCTTTCTTGATTTGTTTCATTGACACATCCAGCTCACAGCTCATGCCATGAAACGAATACATATTAATTCTTATATGCTTCAAAGTACAATTCCTTTGTTTGGATTGCTAACAGGGAGTAATCTTCATATGTCTAATCCAGGTCAACAAACCAGCATTTGTGTAAACAACGTTAATTTAAAAAAAGGTGAAAAAACGTTAATAAACGTGTTATAATGACCTCTACTGATTTATAATTTATACATTTTATCTATGAGCATATAGTAACCACATATTAATAAAATATCATACAGACTGTGACATCCACCCCTCTTCAATATGATGATTATTTATATTGAAAATCAGTATCGTCATCATAATTTACACATTTGTAAAAATGTGTATACTTTAACAAATCAGAATCATCATCATAATTTACACATTTCCAAAACTGTTTATTCTTTAACAAATCAGTATCAATATCACAATATATATATATATATATATATATATATATATATATATATATATATATATATATATATATATATATATATATACTAGACGACGCGGCCCGGCTTCACCCAGCCTCTGGCAGGGAGCGTCTCATTGAATTCAAATACATTTCTCTAAGCGCACAGAGTACGCGTTCGGCCCCTGCTCCCATTCCCATTCCCGTTGCTCGTCTGTTTTTGATGCACCCTTTCCCGTTCCCGTTGCTCGTATTTCAGTTGGATCCGCGGGAATGAGAACAACATTTGTACAAAATTTCATCTCAATCGGATGGACCATTCGGGAACGCATAAAGGACACACACAAAGAAACATTACTGTTCATAACTAATTTCTGGTTCTGCTCCTGTTCCCGTTGCTCGTCTGTTTCTGATGCTCCCTTTCCCGTTCCTCATATTTCAGTTGGATCCGCGGGAGTGAGAACAACATCTGTACAAAATTTCATCTCAATCGGATGGACCGTTCGGGAACGCATAAAGGACACACGCACAAAGACACATTACTGTTCATAGCTAATTTCTGGTTTAATCAGAGAGTGAGTTCCCTTGAAGCAAGATGGCGGGCCTGTTTCTGAAGCTCGTAATGCCTTTTGTGTTTGAGGAAAAATTGTTGATTTTAAGCTCACAATCTATGTCAGTTGGCTTCACGGGAGTGAGAACAACATCTTTCGTGTTTGAGGAAAAATTATTGATTTTAAGCTCACAATCTATGTCAGTTGGCTCCACGGGAGTGAGAACAACATCTGTACAAAATTTCATCTCAATTAGATGGACCGTTCGGGAACGCATGCATAAAGGACAAACAAACAAACAAACTTGTCTTTTATATATACTCCTTGTGGGAGCACGTGTACACCTCGGAGGAGCAGATGGAGCACCATGGTCTGGTAAGAATGAGACAACGAGGTGTGACGAGGGGATCTGGCCGGCGCTCGGCGCTCGGAGGAAAGGCGAGACGGACATATAATCAGATTGCTACTGGAAATATTAGTGTTGGAACTCTTCGCTGGCTGCTGGGGATGGAGGCGGAGCGCTTATGGGAATGTCCCGAGTGCTGTGATGTCCGTTCCTAAATCAATCAATCAATCAATCAATCAATATATATATATATTCATTGGCACCTTGCCGTCTTGACAGACGATAGTTTGTGCTCTAAAAAGGCATAATAACTTTTAACTATGGCGGTAGCGAGTGTGACTGATAAGGCCAATTTGCGCTGTAAATGTCCGTTCACAGTGGGTGCATGTGAACACGTGGTCATTTCCACCATCATGCACCATCTTACGTCTCAAACGCTTGGTGTGTGACTTTTCTGCAATAATTTTCTCCTTTGACTTTATTCCATTTCTGATATTTGCCCTCCATGCAACACGTTCATGAATGAATGAATATATAGCCTTAATGATACCAGTATATATATATATATATATATATATATATATATATATATATATATATATATATATATATATATATATATATATATATATATATCATTTATTAGTTAGTTAGTTAGTTAGTTAGTCTCAGTTCCAACTTCAAAGCAACGGGTCGTCCCCATTATGCTCCGTTCCTGTGCCAGTGAATATCACAAAAAACGCTCGCCACTGCCCAATGTGAAAAGTGGAAAAGACAGGAGTCTCGACAAACAAGAGCCCGTACAGATACACTGTGCATAATGCCGCCACCAGAATGTCAACACACCAGTCCCCCACGAAACACCCTGTTCATCTCTGATGGAATCGGCAGTCATTTTCCAGTCTGAATGTTTCCTAGATGTACACCCCACAGTCCACGAAACTACAGTTCATCGCTGATGGCTGTGGCAGTCAACCAGAAGCCCAGCAGCCATGCATTTCTGCATAAGGCAAAAACCGGTAAACTCTAGGACATACCCATCTGCCATCACTCCGAACATGCAGTCACGCTCCAAAAAACCTCAGGCAGATTCAAAAGCATTTCACACGAAACTCACAGCTCACAGTGTCATGCCACGCACTCACTCAGTAGCAGAGCAACGGAACCATCAAGCCTCCTTAGTCGCCTCTTACGACATGCATGGTAGGCTGCAGTGTTGCTATTCTTTGCTTCCCTTATGGGCCCCGGCAACACACGGAGTGAGTTTTGTTTCCGTATTATCTTCCATTCTTTCTATATGCCCCAGCCATTGCAGTCTATTAGCCTTAATGATACCAGTGATTAGCGGAGACTTAGATCATAAATCTCTTTGTTGTTTCTTCTTTTCCACTCTCCACTTTGTGTATCCCTAATGGGCCCAAAGATGCGTCTTAAGACTTTGTTCTCAAAGGTTTGTAACAAGGCTTCGTCTCCTTTAGTTGTACTCCAGGTTTCAGAGCCATACAGCACAACTGGTCTAATCAGTGTTTTGTATATTGTGATCTTGGTGTTACGAGATAGCGCATTTGATTTTAGCAGATGTTGCAGTGCATAGTATATCTTATTTTCAGAGTTGATTCTAGCTTGTATTTCTTCCATTATAATGTTGGAGCAGTTGAAGATTGTACCCAGGTATTTGTATGTTTCCATTCTTTTAATAGTCATATTATCTATTTGTATGTGGCCAGAGTTTTTAGCCGTTCCTTCTCTTGAAATTACCATATATTTTGTCTTATCTTGGTTGATAACTAGCCCCATTTGTTGAGCTTTTCCCTTTTTAAGTGAGAAAATATTTCCAATGGCTTTTGTTATTTTCCCCTATAATATCTATATCATCTGCATAACCAAGCAGTTTGGATGTTCCTCCAATAGCACATTCCTTCCTTTACCTTTCTTACAACTTTCTCTAGAGCCAGATTGAAAAGGAGCGGCGATAGTGCATCACCCTGTTTCAAGCCAGATGTTATTTGGAAAGGGTCTGATTTCCTGCCTTTATATGTTACTATATTATAAGTATCTTCCATGCATAGTCTGGTCATGTTGATTAACTTCCTTGGTATTCCAAATTCATGCATAGCATTCCATAGATTATTCCTATGGACACTATCATAAGCCTTTTTAAAATCCACAAAAATGTTATGGACATCTCTTTTATATTCCCAACTTTTCTCGGCTATTTGTCGTAAGATAAATATCTGATCTATTGTTGATCTGTTTTGTCTAAAACCCGCCTGATAGTCACCTAATATGTCTTCTGAATATGGTTTTAGTCTATTTAGTAATTCCGTGGATAGTATCTTATAGCTTATGGACTATAATTTTCACATTGGAACTTGTCTCCTTTCTTAAAGATAGGTATCAATAATGACTCTTTCCAGTCATGGGGTAATTCTTCTGTCCTCCAGATTTTTATTATTAGTTCGTATAGCTTTAGATGTAATGCATGGCCGCCTGCCTTTATAAATTCAGCAGCAATTCCATCAGCCCTAGTTGCCTTATTGTTTTTAAGTCGTGTTATTACATATAGGATTTCTTCAAAAGCAGGTTCTTCAATTTGTGGTTCACACATTAGAACCGCTTCCTGTGGGAAAGTGTTACTTGGAGCTTCACAATTTAGTAATTCAACAAAGTATTCTTTCCATGTGTTACACATTTCCTCATTGGTATTTATCATATTCCCATTTTTGTCTTTTAAACAATATGTGTTGTGTTGGTGCCCTCGTTTCATTGACTTCAGTTCTTTAAAAATCTTTCTGGATTCATTTTTCTTGTGATTAGTTTCAATATCTTTGATTATATGCTCATATATTCTCACTTCTGCTGGTGAACTATTTTTGTAGCCTCTTTACATTGAGTTCTTCTTCTTCTTCTTCTTTCGTTCGCTTGAAATATGTCTATATCTGCAATGTCGTCTCTTGCATGAATTGAACTGTTTTTTTCAGTTCACACAGTGGTCCATAGAGTTTATCTTCCACTGTCGTCTCTCTAGGCCAGAAGGTTTGCCTAGATATGTTATATTTTGGGCAGTCTTGGAGTATGTGCTCTGCTGTCTGCGACGCCAATCCACATGTGCACATGGCTGTTTCACCAATCTTGAATTTTGTATACATGTGGTTGCGTAATCTATTGTGTCCTGTTCTGAGGCGCAGAATAATGACTTGTTCTGGTCTGTCCATAACGTGGTAGTCATCTTGAGCAGGTTTTGGTGGCTTTCTGACTGATTTGATCATTCTTTTCTTTTGGTGGTATGTAACGGGCACATCAAGCTGTTCTTCTTTGGCTCCTTCCTTAGCCAATTGATCAGCTCTGTCGTTTCCGGGTACTCCACAGTGGGATGGTATCCACTGTATGGTGACTTTATGCTGACTGCTAAGTTCAGAAAGTAGTGTCCTTAGTACTGGCAATTTCCCAGAGAGGAGCGCCTCGAGTACTGATTTTGCATCTGTTAGTAGCACCACAGGTTGAGTACCATTGCTGTTATTTAGTAATTTCTCTGTTGCTATCTTGATTGCCTCAATTTCGGCATCATAGTTATGGCAGTACTTTCCTGTGGGTACTCTGGCTGTGTCCCTAGTATTATTTGGGTATTCTATGTACACTCCCGCTCCTCCATTTCGAACAGCATTTTGTGCTGACCCATCTGTGTAGACTCGGATCCAGAGGTCCTGTGGGTATTCTTCATCAAGGAAGCTGAGAGTGGCTGTTCTGCGCTGCACACTGTTCTGTTCTTCCTTGTCAAATATTCCTCTCACTTTAGTCTGGATTTGTAACGATAGTCTATGCTCATCTTTCCATGGAGTTCGCTCTGGAATAGTTGTTAGGGGGATACCAACTGTGGGCAAATCAGTGGTTTCTCTGCAGAGTCGTTTGGCCTGGTGGATAAAACTACTTCTTTTCAACCGCCCCATAGCTAGGTTTTCAAATCTGTTCTTCATAGGGTGGCCTGACAAGCTGAGGAACTTTTCTGCTTGTATTAGCGTTTTCGTATCTCTGCGCTCACTCAGTGCCTGTGTCCTCCCCATCTTCTCCATTTCCACTATAGGGGTTGATCTCATCCCTCCTGTGGTGACTCTAAGTGCTTGATTTTGCACCTTGTCCAGCTCTTGTAGTGTGGTATTTGATGCTGAACACCACGCAGTTGACCCATATTCCAGGTGTGGTCGTATGCTCTGTTGGTAAACTTTGCTAAGTATTTTCGTACTGGCTCCCCATGTGGTTCCACTTAGCTTTCTCAGGATGGCTATTTTCCTTCTGGCTTTTGCTACTGCTTTGTTGATGTGCTTTCTCCATGTCAGCTTGCCATCAAATGTTACTCCAAGGTATGTTGGTTCTTTATCTTCTCTTAGGGGTGTTCCATTTATCTGGATGATCCCTGCCTTTTGTTTTGGAGAGAGGGTAAATAGGGTTGTGCTGCACTTGTCAGTGTTTATGCTGACACACCATCTATTTGCCCATACAGCAAATGTATCTACAGCTCTTTGTAGCAATCTGGTGGCCACTGATGCATATTCATTTGTGCTCCATAGAACCAGGTCATCGGCGTACATTGCCGCTTTAATTCCATGCGGTAGGTGAGCAACAAGATCATTGATGAAGATTAGAAAAAGTGTGGGGGACAAGACTCCGCCCTGGGGGACACCGTGACGCAGTAGTACTTTCTTGCTCTTGAGTCCGTCTATCTGTACTCGGGCTCTTCTGTTGTGCAAGTATGCTTTCACCCATTTGTACATTCTTCCATTGACTTTGCAGTTTCTCAGTTTCTTCATCAGACCTTCTTTCCAGACTTTGTCAAAGGCTTTCTTCAGATCTATCCATGCCGCAAGCACCAGCTTCTTCTCTTGGAATGCATCCTCAATTTCTTGAGAGAGGTAGGTTGTCTGATCTTCCGTAGAGTAGCACTGCCTAAAGCCAGCCTGCTGTGGCACAAGGATGTTTTTACTTTCAATGTACCACTGCAGTCTGTGATTGATGATGCGCTCCAGTGTTTTGCAGAGACAGCTGGTGAGGCTAATTGGTCTGTAGCTAGAGGCAATGGAACCATCTTTCCCTGATTTTAGGAGGGGTATCATGATTGCTTCTCTCCAGGCTTGTGGAACACTGCCTAAGGTCCAGCTGTTATTGAAGATCTGCAACAGCTTTGTTTTGGCCTCTGTTCCTAGGTTCCTGATCATTTCATTGGAGATACCATCAGCTCCTGGTGACTTTCTCATTTTCAGTTTTGATATGGCTAGCTCCAGTTCGCTGATTGTGATGGGTGCCTCCAGAACCTCATGTACTATTTCCTTCTGTCCTGTATGTTGTCGTTTCTCTCGAATCTCTTGTTGTTTCTCTGGACTAATTTTGATATTGCTATCTTGTGCGAACGAGTCCGCAAAATGGTCAGCTGCTTGCTTTCTTGTTAAGATTTTTCCATCTTTATGTAGTGCAATTTTTGAGTTTCTCCCTGTGCCCTCGTCATTAAGCTGTTTTATTAGCTTCCACAATTTCCTTGTGTCTCTTTCAAAGTTCAGAGACTCTGTTTTCTCCTGCCAGCTTTTCCGTCTAGCCTGCAGCTTGGCCCTTTGAAATTTGGCTTTTGCATGCTGGAATTTATTGTGGTGCTCTTGGCTGGGTGTGGCCTCTGCTTGCTTTCTACACACTTCAACATCATTATGCAACTGTTCCAGTTCACTACTCCAGTAGGGTTTATATTGTTTACGGGCTCCTCTTGGTACTGTTTCTCGCGCTGCCTGTAGTATGCATTTCCCAAACTCTTCAACTGCTTTATTTATGTCTTTCTCAGTGTTCAGGTTTCTAACCAGTATGCTGGTGCGATGCTTGTACATTGCCCAGTCCTGCTTTCTTGTAGTTCCACCTCGAGAGGGTGCTGCTTTCACTTACAAGCTCATTTTCTACGGTTAGAAAGACTGGCCGATGGTCACTGCCACCAAGTTGTTTCCCAACAGTTCGTGTAATGTTCCACTCCAGGTCTGGTGAATGAAAAGCCAGGTCAGGTGTAGTTGTAGAGTGCCATGATCTCGAGTAGAAAGTATGTGGGTCGGACGGCTTGTTAATCAACATGAATCTATTCTCATCTTGCCAGTCTTCCAGTCTCTCTCCTCTCTGGTCCATGTGATCATAGCCCCAGCTCTGCGAGTGGCTGTTGAAATCGCCACACACAATCATTTTTTCTTTTAGTGGTAGAGTGTTCAGTGCCTGTGGGCGGTCACTTGGACAGTAGTAATTGATCAGATGTAGATCTGTATTACCTGTCTTAAGTTTAAGTGTCTGATACTCAGCCCCTTCCATGTAGACTTTGATTTGGGAAGCCATGATGTTATTTCTTACAAGGGTCAGTATCCCACCTTTTCGCCTGTTCTTTCGGTCAGATCGGTAACACTGGTAGCCTCTGATTCTGAAGGCTATATTTTCGTTGAGGTGAGTTTCTTGCAAGCAACATATGCTTACTTTCTCTTTGTCCAGGATGTTTTCTAATTCTACTTTTTTGTTGCTGACTCCCTCCGCATTCCAGTGCATTATTTTAAGTCTTAGTTTAGTATGGCCAGTCGTCCTATTCTCATGTCCCCTGGCTCCACAGGACATCTGAGAAGGACCTCCAGTAGTTGGGGTTGGACCCTTTCGAGATATAGGGCCCGGCACTGCACCTGCCTGGGGGTCCAAAGCAGGGCGAGCACCATAACGATTAGCAGTAGTCGACATATTCCATTTTGCGTGATTGCGTGGCATCCTGATTTCTGTGGTGCGCCTCTTGGCTGGTTGCCTCCGTCTTCAGCACCTTTCTTTGCTAGAGCAGACTGTGGTCTCACTCGAGTGTAGATGTGTACGCGCGCACACGCCTGTCTGCGCATGCATGTACGTGCATACACATCTAGAGCATACTGGTTATTTTCCGGCGCCAGAGACTCGCCGTCGCCCCTTCTCCTGTTAGTTTAAACAGGCCCGCCACGTGAAGGCCAGGAGTTGGACTTTTGCTGCATAGGTTATGTATTCACGAGCCATTGAGGTATTTGAGCAATGTTGGGCGCTCACCCCAACACCGCGCCTCGGCTACATACAGCAACATTTGGAACCCACATTGAGTTCTATATTGTTCTTCATTTTGGATGCTGTTGATGTCATTTAATCACAACTGTCTGGCATTCTTTTTCCTAATGACTGCTTCTTCACATTTTTGATTGAACCATCTGTTCTTTCTATACGTGGTTAACACCGAGACATTCTTCTGTGGTAGTTTGAATTGTATTCTTGATGTTCAACCAAGTTTGGTCAACGCTTTCCTCCAACGAGTTATAACATAATTATGTCTAGTAACAAGGAAGTATGATATTTTATATCAGTATATATATCAGTATAATATCTCATTTGATAGATACAAATCATTACATTTTTATATATTGCAGAATTATTAATCTTAAATGAATGTAATAATTAACTACTGAACATAAACTTGCCAAGAAATCACAAACAGCCAAAAGATACTGGGGTTGACTGCAACGTCCTGTAAAGGATATGCAACTACCGTTTGTTTTTTAAATGTAATCACTAAGTATAAATGCAAGAATGGCTGTCTCATCTCATAAAAAAACCAAATCTGAACAATCAACGACAAGTCTGACAAGTCTACGGAGTGATTGGCATGAGCTAGTTGAAGGTCAATGCTTCACTGGGAGATGAAAGAATTTATCGTAGTAGAAAATCTTGAGCGCCAGGCACTACTGCTGCTTTCCGTCTGGTGGAAACTTCTCATCCCAGGCTTTCTTCATGCGCTCTCGCAGGATGTTCTGTTCTGACCATGTGACTGAGAATGGGTAAATAAATATTGTTAACAAACAAAGATACAACAAAGAAGGATACAACAAAACAAGGATACATCAAACAAGGATACATCAAACAAGGATACATCAAACAAGGATACAACAAACAGGGAGACAACAAACAATAATACAACAAACAATAATACAACAAACAAGAATACAAAAAACAAGAATACAACAAACAAAGATACAAAAAAAAACAAGAATACAACAAACAATGATACAAAAAACAAAAATACAACAAATGAGGATACAAAAAAAGAGAATACTACAAACAAGAATACAACAAACAAGAATACAACAAACAAGAATACAACAAACAAGAATACAACAAACAAGAATACAACAAACATGGATACAACAAAGAATGATATGAAAACAAAGATAGAACAAACAAGGATACAACAAACAATAATACAACAAACAAGAATACACAAAACAAGAATACAACAAACAAGGATACAAAAACAATGATAAAACAAACAATGATGCAACAAACATGGATACAACAAAGAATGATATAAAAACAAGGATAGAACAAACAAGGATACAACAAACAAGGATACAACAAAAAAGGATACAACAAACAATAATACAACAAACAAGAATACAACAAACAAGGATACAAAAAACAAGAATACAACAAACGAGGATACAAAAAAGAGAATACTACAAACAAGAATACAACAAACAAAATACAACAAACAAGAATACAACAAACATGGATTTAAAAAAAAAACAAGACTACAACAAACAAGAATACAACAAACAAGAATACAACAAACAAGAATACAACAAACAAGAATACAACAAACATGGATACAACAAACAAGGATACAAAAAACAATGATAAAACAAACAATGATACAACAAACATGGATACAACAAAGAATGATATAAAAACAAGGATAGAACAAACAAGGATACAAAAAACAAGGATACAACAAACATGGATACAACAAACACAGATATAACAGAATGATACAACAAAGCAGGATATAAAAACAAGGATACAACAAACAAGGATACACCAAACAAGGATGCAAAAAACAAGGATACAACAAAGAAAGGTATAAAAACAAGGATACAACAAACAATAATACAATAAACAAGGATACAACAAACAGGGATACAACATACAAGGATACAACAAACACAGATACAACAAAGAAGGATACAACAAAGCAAGATATAAAACAAGGATACAACAAACAATGATACAACAAAGTATACACCACACAAGCATACAAAGAACAAGATTACAACAAACAGGGATACAACAAACAGTGATACAACAAACAAGGAGACAACCAAAAAGGACATAATAAACAGACATACAACAAACAAAGATAAACAAAAAGGGATACAACAAACTAGGATACAACCACCAGGGATGCATCAAAGATACAACAAACATGGCTAGAACAAACAATGATACAACAAACAAGGATACAACAAACACAGATACAAGAAAAAAGGATACAACAAAGCAGGATATAAAACAAGGATATAACAAACAAGGATATAACAAACAAGGATACACCACACAGGGATACAACAAACAAGAATACAACAAACAAGGATACACCAAACAGGGATACAACAAACAACAATACAACAAACAACAATACAACAAACAAATATATGAAAAACAAAGGTTACTACAAACAGGGATTTTTAAAAAAAAAACCAAAGATACAAAAAACAAGGATACAACAAACAAAGATATGACAAACAAGAATACAACAAACAAGGATAAAAAAAAATGAAGATACAACAAACAAGGAAACAACAAACAAAGTTAAGTAAAGTCAAAGTAAAGGTCTCTTTTACATGCCATAAGGTGCAATCGGCACCTGGTGACAGATCCATATAATTAGAGACCAACTGGCACTCAGTGACAGATCCATATGTTTAGAGACCAACTGGCACCTGGTGAAAGATCCATATGTTTAGAGACCAACTGGCATTTGGTGACAGATCCATATATTAGAGACCAACTGGCACTCAGTGACAGATCCATATGTTTAGAGACCAACTGGCACCTAGTGACAGGTCCATATGTTTACAAACTAACTGGCATTCGGTGACAGGTCCATATGTTTAGAGACCAACTGGCACCTGGTGACAGGTCCATATGTTTACAAACTAACTGGCATTCGGTGATATGTCCATATGTTTAGAGACCAACTAGCACCTGGTGACAGGTCCATATGTTTAGAGACTATCTGGTATTCAGTGACAGGTCCATATGTTTAGAGACCAACTGGCACCTGGTGACAGATCCATATATTTAGAGACCAACTGGCACTCTGTGACAGATCCATATGTTTAGAAACCAACTGGCACCTGGTGACAGATCCATATATTTAGAGACTAACTGGCATTCGGTGGCAGATCCATATATTTAGAGACCAACTGGCACTCGGTCACAGATCCATATGTTTAGAGACCAACTGACACCTAGTGACAGGTCCATATGTTTAGAGACTAACTGGCATTCTGTGACAGATCCATATGTTTAGAGACCAACTGGCACTCGGTGAGTGATGAGGTCTGTATGACGTTGGTCATCTTTACTTTCCAAGACATTTCCTGGTACCCATTGAAGGTTTTAATTTGGTGCTAAAGGTTAAAGGTTAATTTATTTCTAGGACCTTCAAGACTGCACTGGCATCATAATTGGTAGTAATAGGGGTATCTGATATAATTTCATCATCATTAGTAGGAGGTCAGCATGGCTGAATGGATAAGAACACTCGCTCTTGAACATCTGGTGTGCTGATGATTAGGTAGCAGTTCAATCCCTACACCAGTCAGTTGGATTAAAATGTTGACTTCTTGTCCTTGACTTGGGAATGTACATTACAAGTACCTCAAAAGTCACTGTGGGTTCGCCTCATGGCAAGGGACACTGATAAAATGGAAAGCTAATCCACATGCAAAAATCAGTTCAGTGCACTAGAAGTAAAAGTACTTAATGGGAGAAAAAATTGTAATTAGTGAGTTGTGTTGAGCTGCTTCATCAAGCCAGAGGTTCTTCTTCTTCTTCTGCGTTCATCCAGATTTTTTTTTCCGGATGTGACTGCGTTGTGCCTGTTTACAGCAGAGCTGCGTTCTTGCGCCGTTAGGCCGACACATCCGACTTCTGCGGGCATTTGTTGACCGGGTTAACCTTCCCAGTAGCCAGAGGTTCTGTACATCCAACTTCAACAAGCATTTTTTCGAGCTAGCTTTCCCTAGCCTCTGACTGTCCCCAGTCTACCTACAAGGCAGCAGGTTTGTGTATCACTTCATCTGATCCCTACCACCTTAACCTATCCAGGGATTTTTTTCTCGCGGACTTCTAGTTTGTATTGTTGCGCACGTAAAAAAATCCCTTGGCAGTTGGAAATCGAAAAGAGTAGCCTAACGGCGCTGCCTGGGCAAAATTTCGAGTGAAAAATCCAACCAAAGTATATCAGGATCCTCGCCGGTGCTACGGAGTTCGTGCACTGAGCTGAGTTTTCCAGACTCAGGTTTGAGTTAGGAGAACGGAGCACTTATGGGTTGCACCCGTGTGCCGTGATGTTGATCCATCGACTAAACTAAACTAAACCTTAACCTATCCAGCATGGGTGACTCTACCAGTAGATGTGCTACCATCAGTATAGCTCTTGGGGGGTCAACGAAACATGCAAGCCCCTCAACCCCTACATGGAGAATATACAGTAGAGGGCGCTATGGTTCCCACTTTTATATAACATGTACTGGATACTGTGAGTATAAATTGTTCATTAGTGTTGTCTACTGTGTGGAGGATAAACATTGAGAACAACTAAACCGATTACAAATCAACTACAAACATTCACTAATTGGTGCCCGCGCAAAACAAAAAGAATAACATGTTATGACAGAATCAACAATGCGGAGCTCATGAAGAGAACAAGACAAATCCCAGTGAACCAAGCAAGAGATGAAGAAAAGATGCTGGCGCTGGATAGAACACACACTGAGAAAACCTGACAATAGTATATCTATAACGGCCTTTGTCTGGATTCACATGGCCAAAGAAATAGAGGAAGACCTAAAAACACACAGAGATGCAATACAGAAATAGAAATGAATAAGATTGGGAGGACATGGACAAAGCTGCCTGGGATAGCTAAGGATAAAAGGCTTAGAGTGATTTGGTCAAGGGCTTAAGGCCCAATGGGGGAATAGTAGAAAAAAGAAAAAGAAGTGTAAATACTGTTAACATTTTAAATTATACATACTTAGGTCGTCTCGTTTGTGATGGAAAGTATCTGGATTCTTCACTCTTCTGAGGTGAATGTTATTACTGAAATCTGTATGTGCCTGACTGATGGTATGATCAATGGTAAGACCAGGAAATACATCATACCGAAGTTTCTGACCAAGGTTTTCATAATCGCCATCAATATTTACTTGGAAACTTGTAGCATTGTTTATCTTTGATGATCTTCTTTGTCTAAAACTTGACTTCTGTTTATCAATAGACATTGCCACTAAATCTTTGTCACAAAGTAGTGCATCACAATTGCGGCTCCCAAACTTATGTCTGATATTTGCCGGAAGTTCAACAAGACAAACAGGCTGTTGCTTTAAATCATAAGCAATAGGGTGGAATCTTCTCCAGCCATTTTCCCTGTTTTTAATGTAAGCAGCTTGTATTCCTTAACAGGCAACAGTGTATTTAAATTATTTATTGCCGCTGTATCTTCAAACGAGCTATTTCTAAGTGTTTGTAGCCTGGGCTTATATTCTTCCACATTTTTAATTATATTAGCTGCGGAGTTAACAGCTCTGGCAGCTTTTAAGTTTCCCAAACCAATGTCATGGCGGACATCACTGAAAGTTAATGCCTGCTGTTGTTTCACTTTAAGATGTTTATCAGCTTCTCCAAATAAACTTTTCTGTTGCAAAAATGTATGCCTTGCAGACTCTAGTTTGTCCCGTCCTGGTTGAAAAAAAATTAAAAAATGTGATTAAATAGATAGAAACTTCACAAATAGTGATAACACATTAGCTCAGAATACAAACATCGGTTCATCATCATCATGTGCCATGCCAGTATGCACTGGCAGTCATGTTTTGCCATTTTACAAGATCACCAGAGTCGTGGACCAGCTCTGTGTTCTTGTCCCGACCATGCCATGTGGTCAAGCCTTCCCCTGGTTCTTTTCCCCTCAATCTTGCCAGTTGTCACCAAGTTCTTTAGTTTATTTCTTCTCAAAACAAAATCGGTTAGAGGAATAATTAAAGGCAGTTGTTTATTTGTTTAACAAATTCTGCTGCCACTCTTCCCCTTTCCTCCTCTCCCTTCCCCCATCTATTTCACTAGATTTCAAGAAGAGTGTGTCACACCTAGTTATGCAACTCAGAGGTTGGCATATATGACCTTGGTGTACATTTGTGCCAAGGTTTACGTCTTCTGTAAAAGTACAGTTCAAGGTAACAGGTTCTATCTACCTCTGGGTATGCTTTCTTTCCTAAGAATATAGCCAGAGCAGCTGCCTTACAGCCTACTGTTTATAATTTCCAACTGCTGTTTTCCAGAATTTGATGATTTTGTGATATATGGTGCTATGCCCACATTTTTAGACCATCGGCACTCAATATTGTGGTCAATATCAAACACCTTTATTTTCCTGAACATTTTCTTGTACGCATTTTAGGCTGGATCAACCTGGAATCTGTAGGTCAGCATGGCCGAATGGATAAGAATGTGTGTTCTTAAACATCGGGTGTGCTGATGCTGAGGTAAGGGATTCAATCCCTACACCGGACAGTTGGACTCAAATGTTGACCTATCGTCATTGACTTGGGGATGTTAATTACAAGTACCTCTGAAGTCAGAGTGGGTTCGCCTAATGGCAAGGGATACTATAGATAGGGAAAGCTAATCCACACGCAAAATTCAGGCCATCACTACTATAAATAGTGTGTATGGACTACGCTTGAGTTCAAAGCGAGCAAACGCAAAATAAAAAAAAATAAAAAAACTGATTAAGTGCTGTGGGATGATTAATCATCTTAAGTGACCTCCCGTATCTGCCATGGGCATAAATATCACCAAAATGTTGTCACCGTGTTATAATACAGATGTTTGCTAACATATTAACAACTTTTAAGTGATAACTGTGATGCACCCCTACTTCCCATTTTTCGCCATCCATTTATGTTTGATCTAAACATACGTTTTGTTTGTCACTGAATCTGTTAAGGTACTTTCAATGTATTCCCTTAGTGAAATTAAACAATGACACAAAGACAAAGGCGTCTTTGTTTCAACTAAAGGACCCTTTGTATATGCTAGATCACTTTGCATTGGTTTTTATAAACTGGTATGAGTTCCGGTTGTTCAGAAAGCAAAGGCAAACTACTGAATGTAAACTTGTCCAGGAATCACAAACAGCCGAAAGTTGCTGGAGTTAATTGCTACGTCCTGTAAAGGATATGCAACTAACTTTTTTGTGTGTATATGCTTACAAGGCACATGGTGCTAAACCCAAATTTGTTTAGATGGCATGATGTGGCTCCTATCACGCTGGAGACCTAAGTAGAGCTAATTAGTTCCTAGCCTATGCAACTCTGGGGTTCTTAGTTTAGCTCTGAGGCCAGAGACTTCTGACCATATTGGCCATCACATGCCATTTAGTCATTGAAAATTTAGATCTAACAGTATAACACCTTACTGGTATGTAAATAGTCTTACTTTACTTAAGACTGTCTGTCCCAAACAATGTATCTTGTGTACCTGGCTATTCTTCATGTGCATTAATCAGTGGGACGTGTATTTGTACTTCTTTTGTTTATTCTGAACATATTAAAGAAATCTGGAAGCATATTTATGTTATAATAAGTGTATATTTTGGTCCCTGTGAAAGCAATCATCTCCTCCATTCCATTAGCCTACGGGGCACCCTTGAGCAAGGTGGAGTATCCTGTTAGCCGCAAAAACAGGGTAAACATGAAACCATGGGAGCAGGTGGTTGGTGGATCTTGAGAGTAGATGATGGTTACGATCTCAAATTCCTGATGGCAGGCAAAGGGGATCTTTATAGAAACAATAAAGTCGCTTTAAAAAAAAAACAATAGAGAAATTGAAAAAATAGAAAATTTCGAGAAAATATAAAACTTGAGAGTATAGAAACAATGGAAGTGGCCACGACCTATATGGTCGCTATCAGGAATTCATAGAGGAAAAGCAAAGATAGTCAGTTGTATGTCCTTCACAGGATGTTGCAATCAACCCCAGCATCTTTTGGCTGTTTGTGATTTACAAGGCAGTTTTTATGTCCAGTAGTTTGCCAAAGCTTTCTGAGCAACCGACACTTCATACCATCAAAATCAGGCATAAGCAATCTACTTCCAAATTGCTTGCAGCAAGACAAAGATAAAGAAGTCAAAATTAAATAATTATATTAATGATAACTAACCTGGTATCCTGTCTTTCAAATGCTGAGGTAGTGGGAACCTTTCAGAGACTGGTTTAACATAACCTTCTGATATGTATCTGCCTTTAATGTCCTTTAAACTGTCCCTGTTAGCGTGATCTAGATTGGTGCCAAATAGTGTATGGTTAGGAGTAGCCTTCTTCTGCTGAAACTCCATAAACTGCTTGTGCCTTCCTGCTGATTCAACAGCTTGGGTAGGTGAAACTACTCCAGTTGCCGCCATTGGTCTGTCTTGTTCTTATCTTAGCAAAATATTTATGTTTACAAATAAAATATTACAAAATGCTTAGATAGTAGAGAAACATAGACAAGGTATAAAGAATTTTAACACAGAATACCTAAACTGCAACCATTCTTATGGTTGACAATCAAATGCGTATTTCATTCTCTCTTAACCATATGAAAACTGGCAAGATCACTGGTTCAGACAGCATCACACCAGAAATGATTAATGCTTTAGAAGAATATCAATCAATCAAACAATATGGAATAGATAAATTTACTAGACTGCCAAATACAATATATGACACTGGAGATATACCTCGTGAATTATGTAATTCTGTATTTATTGCAATCCCAAAGAAATCAGGAGCATTGGAATGTGATCAACATCGAACAATTAGTATAATGAGTCAAATCATGAAGATTTTGCTAAGAATTATCATGCAAAGAGTTAGGAAGAAAATACAACCTGAAATAGGAGAACAATGTGGGTTTGTAGAAGGCAAGGGTACAGTAAATGCTGTGTATTTACTGAGAACAGTAACTGATCGTTCTATAGAAGTAAACAAAGATCTACACCTTTGCTTTATTGACTACACAAAGGCTTTTGATAAAGTGAGACATGTCGACATGATAAGGATGCATGAAGATCTACAAATTGATGGAAAAGACCTTAAACTTGTAAAAAACTTATATTGGAAGCAAAAAGCTGCCATAAGTATTGATAATGAAGTAGGTCAATAGCCTATTAAGAGAGGTGTGAGACAGTGATGTGTAATATCTCCAGATCTTTTTTCTCTGTGCGGTGAAAATATTTTCAGAAATATAGAAGATATGGAAAGAATCAACATTGGGGGATGATACATCAATAACATTAGATATGCAGATAATGAATAGTACCTGAAACATTTAGTTGATGCGGTTGTTGCACACAGTGAACAACTAGGGTTAGAAATGAATTGTAAGAAGACACAGATTATGGTCGTCACTGGGAAGAAGGAAATACCACAATGTAATATGATTGATTGACTGATTGATTTAGAAACTGACCTCATAGCATTCAGGGCATTCCCATAAGCGATCCGCCCCCATCCTCAGCAGCCAGCAAAGAGTTCCAACACCAATAGTACCAGTAGCAATCTGATTATATGTCCGTCTCGCCTTTCCTCTGAGCGTCGAGCATCGGTCAGATCCCCTCGTCACTCCTCACTGTCTCATTCTTGCCAGACCATGGTGATCCATTTGCTCCTCCGAGGTGTACACGTGCTCCCACAAGGCCGCAAGCTTATCTACCTTGTCATGCGTCAATACTCCACCAAGTATTGCAAAGCCAGCCAATATGTCCGCCTGTTAATTCCCCAGCACACCGGCATGCCCCGGAGAAAAGATCCAGGCGATGCTTGCCACCCGTGACCTCTGAAGCGAAGCAAGCCACTCTGCCCGAAGCTTGCCTGTCCTCAACTTCCTCAGCATGCTTTCTGAGTCAGTTACAATCATGATGTGTGTTTATATCGTATTCTCCATAAACATGCCTTGAGAATGTAATATACAAGTAAATGGACATATACTTAAACAAGTACAGTTATCTCAGAACTGTCCTAACATCTGATGGGAGATGCCTTGAAGAGATTAGAACAAGAATCGCCATGTCTAAGGTAGCCTTTTGCAAGATGAAAAACATACTGACCAATAAAAAGATATCAATTGAAACGAGAAAAAGAGTGTTGAAGTGCTACATAGAAGCTGTACTTTTGCATGGATGGGAAGCGTGGACAATGAGCAGACAAGCTGAAATACATCTGATGACTGTGGAAATTTGGTTTCTGAGGAAAATGCAGAGTACTATGGACAGACAGAAAAACCAATGAACAAATCCTTCAAGAAACAAATGAAGATTGTTATCTGATTAGAGACATTAGACATAGACAGTCAAAATTGTGTGGGCATGCTATGAGAAGAAATGAATTGGAGAACTTCGAAGGGAAGAGACCAAGGGGAAGACTGAGAAGTAAATACCTGGATTGCTTGGCCACGTGGCATGGTCGAGACAGAAATACAGAGCTCATCCACGACTCTGGTGATCGAGTGAGATGGCAAAACATGACCGCCCACGCTTATTGGCATGGCACATGATGAAGATCATGATGATTCACTCAGTAGCATGTCCTTTGCAGAACCTCGCTCCCATAACAGCCCTCCAGAAAACTTCTCGCTCATAAGCAAGATGTCCAGCATTCAATATACCCATCTGGAGATCATCTGACACATCCTGCACCCATCTTCTCTTTGGCCTTCCTCTTCCTCTCTTCCCAGGCATATACCCCTGCAGTATTGTTCTCTTCAAACTTTCATGACATTTCAAGTGACCAAAATATTTCAATTTTCTTTTATTTATCGTCTTTAGTAGCCAACCTCCTTCAATATTCAGCTCTTGTCGTATGGATGCATTTGTTCTTTTCTGTATCCAAGATATTCTTAGAACCCATCTATAACATTTATATTCAAAGGCATTTATGCGCTGTACAGCTTGTTTAGTAAGTGTCCAGGTCTCAAAGACGTATGTTACAAAGAGAACAAACAGTGCCTCGGGTTACAAATGTTGGAGACAAACGATTGCACACAATACAAATGAAGGCCACGCAGTACTAACATCACTTAGTGCAAGCCTAGTAGCCTAGTTTTGCACACATGTGCAGCCTCACTTTCATTGGCCTTACTACACAGCAGTAAAAGATTTCTTAGCAGTGGTAATGTGTTCAGGTTGTGTACTAGCTCCCACCCTCTTTGGAATATACTTTTCACTTCTACTGAAATATGCCTTTCGTGATCAGGATGGTGGTATATACATTCACTCACGCTCAGATGGCGGCCTCTACAATGCTCAGAGATTGAAGGCCAAGACCAAAATTAGGAGGGTACTGATCAGAGAGTTGCTTTTTGCAGATGATGCTGCAGTTACAACCCACTCTGAGGAAGAATTGCAATGTCTACAATCTGCATTCTCCAATGCTTGTTCTGAATTTGGTTTAACAATTAGCAAAAAAGAAGACACAGATTATGTCACAAGGTGCACATGGGGTACCATCAATCTTTATTGATGACGCCGAACTAGAGATGGTAGACCATTTTACATATCTAGGATCAGTGGTAAATAGCAAATTATCCCTAGATCAGGAAATCAACATCCGGATTGGTAAGGCAGCAACAACAATGAACAGGTTAAGAAAAAGAGTCTGGGAGAACAGGAAGCTTACTGCAAAACAAAAGACCTTGTCTATCAAGCCTGTGTCCTTAGTACTCTTCTTAATGGCAGTGAAACCTGGACAACTTACTCACACCAAGAGAAACATTTAAACAGCTTTCATATGCAGTGTGTGCGAAGAATTCTTGGTATTAAGTGGCAAGACAAAATCACAAATACTGAAGTATTGGAAAGATCAGGTTGTGTGACAGTTTATTCCATGCTCAGTCTTCGTAGACATAGATGGATAGGACATCTTAGGAGGATGGATGATGGTAGAATACCAAAGGACATCTTTTTTGGTGAATTACAAATGGGTAAGAGATCTCAGGGTCGGCCTCTACTACGATACAAAGATGTGTGTAAGCGGGACATGATTGATACAGGCATTGATAAAGCACATTTGGAGCAAGTCGCCGCTGAACGTGTTGCATGGAGGGCAAACATCAGAAATGGAATAAAGACAAAGGAGAAAATTATTGCAGATAAGTCACACACCGAGCGTGTGAGACGTAAGATAGGTGCATGATGGTGGAAATGACCACGTGTTCACATGCACCCACTGTGAACGGACATTTACAGCGCAAACTGGCCTTATCAGTCACATTCGCTACCGCCATAGGTAAAAGTTATTATGCCTTTTTAAAGCACAAACTATTGTCTGTCAAGACAGTAAGGTGCCAATGATGAATGATATATATATATATATATATATATATATATATATATATATATATATATATAGAGAGAGAGAGAGAGAGAGAGAGAGAGAGAGAGAGAGGGGGAGAGAGGAGGAAAGAGAGAGGGGAAAAGAGAGAGGGGAAAAGAGAGAGGAGGACGTCATCCGAAGAGATGCCAAAAAAGAATAAAGAAATTAATTGGGGGAACTTCTTCCTCTTCTTCTTTTCGTTCATCCAGAGTGTTTTTTCAGATGTGATTGCGGTGTGTCTGTTATGCGCCCTTGGGCCGAAACCCGTAGGCCAACACATCGACTTTAGCGTGCTTTTTTTGACCAGGTAGCATTCCTGGGAGACTCTCACTTTTGTGGTGCCATCTACAACCATGCTGGCCAAGTTAGAACGGTCGAAGACAACGGTCATCCCTCAAAGGAAGGCAGGGACAGTCCATAGCATTTTCCGCCATCCAAGGTTGCTTCCATAATTGCAGGGCTGACACATAACGCCCTGGATCTGGGCTCACCGAGGGAGATCGTCACGTCCTGCTCATGGCTGCTTTAATTCCTCACTTCAATATATTGGTCATTTCGTTTCCCCGGGTCATTCCCGGCTGTTACCAGCCAGAAGGAAAGATGCCAAATCTGTCTAGAGCAAGGATACTCTGCACTACATGAAGATTTGATGGACACTGGTACACAGAACTAACAATCAAACAATCATGATGTACGAGTTTGTGCGTTAATGAATTCGTCTTGTTGAAAGACGCAGTTCAAGTAAGGTCCAATTTGTGTCATTGTTAAAATAGCATCTGTGACCCTGAGAATGGAAGCTACCTTTCTGGTGTCCCGTAGGAGATGCTTTGCTTTGATCCTGGGTGTCAGTTTTTGAATGTGGTGGTCACGGACTTAACGAATGCTGTTCGGATTTCTTGACAGATTAGAACGCTGCCACTTGTCATGTTTTACAGGATACCCCTCTTACACTGAGGGTGTCATATCCCCCACACAGGACAATATTGTTTAAGCTGCACCTGAAACACTAAGTACTTTTTTCTTCATAGCAGTACGGGATAACGCAGGAAACATCTGTTGTAACACGTATACATTTCTTATGGATGCGAACACAGTGGCATCATAGATAAACAATTTCACATTGAATGAGCTCTGGCAGATGGAGTGTGTTCCATGTATGTCGTTGGAGGTAGATATGTAGCATTACAGCAGTTTATAACACATATATCGGATTACAGCTCAACGAGATGTCGTGCCCCAATGGCTGTGTATGGTGACTCCAGGAGAGAGAAAAACTACCTTCACTGGTGATGAAACCATTCTGGATATGTACACAGACCCAAAGACACGCTCGAATGTCAATTATATTCCCTCCGATTCTGTGAAGGGTCTGCTGGTCTGGCACGCAGCTTTCAACTCATGGGTGGTAGGACTACATATCCCACTGTGTGAGGCCACTGTGTTTCATCTGTCGCAGTACAGTCGCTTAACAGCCCTCATCGACATAGAAAAGTTGTGGCGCCAGTTCTGTCGCGGAGTGCTGTATCAGAGCAAGACACTCCACCCCAGAAAGTAGCTCGATATATGGGAACTTGAGTGGCACTGTACCGGCCGATGAAACGCGTACGACGCTATAGCCACTCCTTCAGCTTCTCCAAGCTCTGGACAAAAGTGGTGATGAACAATTTGTCTATGATGTACATTTATGCCCAGGTCAACAATCAATTCTGGGTACTCAACTCTAGAAGATAAAGATCCGGTCCTATCCTAAGATGTTTTCTTTGACGGTCAATAAGTATTTTGGCTGGACGATGATAACTTTCATCATGCCTTTGTCAAATACAAGGATCTGGCAATGATTATGTTTTACGATCCACTCGACCCCCAAACTGACGCACCCAAAGCCAATGTCATGAAAGAGGCAAGACATCAAGACAGTGATCAATTTGCGGCAGTGGACTGCCAGCCATATTCCGATCTATGTAAGAGCCTGGTTATAAAAGTCCCTCCAATGTTCAGAATCTACTCCTTGGGGAAAGTTCTGGGCGCCATCCGAGTAACGAGCATGTTCGATGACAAGTCCTTGATACAACATCTGGAAATTCTGAATGAAACTCTGGTTACATCTTCCAAGTGAACCTCTGATGCACCCAAGCTGCCGGTTACAAAATCTAAATGCACTTTAGCTAGAATATTTAGCTTCAAAAACACAAGGCTAATTCACCTCGTCCATGGACATACGGCAGAAGTCATGTGTGTTGTCCTGGTTGTCAGTGTGTAATTTGGTCACATGTCGTACTGCAGAGCTCAACGTATTTAGTTAACCAGTCGTCACTGCTTCGTTTGGTGCTTAACTATCGACCGGCGAGAGTTGTGTAGCTCATTGTGTGGTGACTTTAACTATGCACTTACTATTACAAAAACACAAGGCTAATTCATAAATTCCACCTTATCTATTGACATAAGGCAGATTATCCTGATTGTCAGTGTGTATTTTGGTCATATGTTGTACTGCAGAGCTCAACATATATAGTTTAGTGTACTGATTATCAGATTACTGTTGTTGTCACTGCTTCTTTTGGTGACGAGGGTTAGGTTTCCATGGTGTGGTGACTTTCACTATGTACCTACAATTTGATAGATGTTTTATTGCATTGGTTTTGTTCCCTGTATACATGTATATTCTGTGTTCGCCAGGAATGAGGCGCTGGAATCTCTTGCCCCCGGGTAGATTGGGCCCGTTAGCTAATAAAGCGGCCAATCTAGGAGATGGAAAACTCCGATTATAAACCCCTAAGTTTAAGGTGGACCGACGTGCCGAGGACTGAATGGGCACGGGTGAGTTGGTCGTGAACGTGGAACGTCTGGTATGCGGGCGGGGCGGCGCCAGGCGTATGGACTCCTGAGGGACATCCCCTGCCCCTTCCCTAGTAAGCAGGCAATGCTAGGGTGACCGTTTATTTCCTGCAATATCCAAACTTTGCATATGGATTTATTTAAACACGGGAATCGTCGCCGGAGCTACGGAGCACGTGCTCTGCGCTTGACACATCTTTCAGCGGCTAGCGAAGAGAGGGTGAGGAAGAGAAGGCGAGGAAATGGTGTGAGAAGAAGGCATAGAAATAGGAGGGCAGGCGCCAGGAGAACAAGACGAAAAGTGGAGAGACTAGGTTTCAACCACGTAAGAGTGGGATACTGGAACTGTCGTAGTGCCAAGCAGAGAGGTCCTGTATTGGAGAAACTATTATGTGATTTTGATGTCCTCATGCTCCAGGAGTTAAATACAGATAAATACCATTGCCCTGGGTACGTCAGTTATATAAACCCCACTGGGCAGAAGAGACATGGGCAAGGTCTGCTGGTGAAGAGAGGAGTAAAGCATGTGGCACTTGACTTGAGCCAGTGGAATCACAGTGCAAGGGAGGTCCAGGGTATACAAATGGAGATTGGTGGCTTAAGTTGGAACATCATAAATGTATATGCCACTGTGGACTGTTTTGTCAGAAAGGAACAATGGGACTGGCTTAAGGAATTAGAGGACTTACCAGGTGATAGGCTACTCATATGTGGAGACTTCAATGCGAGAAACAGAGATTGGGACAGTAGTGGAGAAAATCGACAAGGAATTGCACTTGCGGATGCCATGGTGGACTCCGAGGTGGTCTGCATAAATGATGGTAGGCCGACTAGAATGGCAATGAGGCCTGGCGATGCAGATACTGCTATTGATTTGGCACTTGTCTCCCAGTCATCAGTCCTTGATGTAAAGTGGACTGTTTTGAATGACCATGGGAGTGATCACATGCCATGCTCAGTCCTGATCTCTAAGTCCAGGAAAGTTAAGGCCGGGAGAGCGCGCAGACCTTTCGGTATGAGCGGAGCGACAGCCTTCTTGGACGCCTCAGACATGGGGCATGCAACAGCACTGTTAAAACTCCTTTTTTGCAGCCCCCATGGTGGACCCCAGCTGTGAAGCAGCTAAGGAAATTGCGACAGACACCCCTAAGCTCACGAGAGGAAGTGGACATGGCGGAAAATGACAAGAAAGACAAGGTGGAGGCTTTCAAGCGATGTGCTGCAGAGGCCAAGAAAGTAAAATGGGAGTGTTTTATGAAGGAGATTGGAGGTGATAAAACACTGCATAAATTCTGGAAACTGTACAGACAAATGCAAAGAAAAGATCGGCCTATGACAGTGGGAACAATTTATAAAGAGGATGGGGTACGCTTGACAACAGACAAGGAGAAAGGGGAGGCGTTTCTCCAGAGATTTTTAGAGCAGACCAATCATAGTGATGCGGATACCAGGGATGCAGTTAGAGTGGAATTATCTGGCACAATAGAGAATATGCCTTACGAAGACATTGTACTGTTTGAAGATGTTAAACATATTTTGCAGAAGGCAAAAGACACGGCACCAGGGCCTGACAGTGTTAGGTATGGCCACATGAAGGCTTTGAGCGATGTGGACCTGAAGGAGATGGCTGGCTGCTTTAATCAGAGCATTAGGACAGCGTCAGTACCGCAGGATTGGCTGCATAGCTATCTCATCCCTCTCCCAAAACCATACAAGGATCATTCAAAGCTTGCAGGCTTTAGGATCATCACACTTCAAAATACATTTGGGAAGGTTTTAGAGAAGATAGTCGCTGTTAAGCTGCAGGATTTTTTGGAAAGGGGGAAGCTTCTTCCAAGAGGCCTGGGGAGCTACAGGCCAGGAAAAGATACCTGGTCAAATGCAGCCACCTTTGCCTTTGACGTTTATGAGGGGTTCCAGAGTAGACAGGAAACGATGGCGGCAGCGCTTGATCTCGAAGATGCGTACAATAGAGTTCGCTATGATATTTTGATGACCGCACTTATGGAGAAGGGGGTCAATCCCTGGTTGGTGAACTGGATAGCAGCCGTCCTGCATTCTCGTCAAGTTGCTCTCCGTCTAGGCGCATGGACCTCAGAGCCACATATTTTAACCCCGGGACTGCCACAGGGATCTGCTATCTCACCGGTGCTCTTTAATGTGTATACGAGCAAGATTGCATACCTAGAAGCACCAGGGGTTGGAAGGATTCTAACATTTGCAGATGATATTCTTGCATACAGGCAGGGGAGAAATAGGGATCAAACAGCCCAGGAGCTACAGGTGACAGTGGACAAAGTGATTGACTGGTGCACTGAAATGAGTGCTGTCATCAACCCGGAAAAGGCGGCGGTGTTGTGGTGCTCTCTGGACAATAGGATTGTGAGAGATGATACCCCAAGCCTCACGATAGATGGTAAAAGTGTCAACAGAGAGAACAAACTGAAGTATCTGGGAATCACATTTGACAGGAGTCTGTCCTTCAAGGACCATGTGGAGACGGTTGTGACAAGATCGCAAAAGGGACTCAATGCACTTAAAACTATGGCTGCAATGGACATAGAGCAGAGAATGCTCTTCACACTATACCAGCACTTGATCCTCTCAGTGATTGATTATGGACTAGGAATGCTTACTGTCTCAAAGAGTCAGCTGGTGAAATTAGAGCGCATACAGAATGAAGCGATGCGGGTCATTCTGGGATGCACTAGAGACACTCCAGTAGTGTGTATGCGTTACATCCTTGGTCTTCCTACTGTTGCTAGTAGGCACAAGGTGATGCAAGCGAAGGCATACCTCAGAGTAGCTGCAGACACAGATCACCCGTTGCATGAGGCGCTGGACGTAGTTAAGGGTCAGAGACTGATAAGAGGGAAATCATGGATGGCTCAGGCGGAGGATACGATCAGACAGGTGTGCCCCTTGGAGAACATCAGGCGAGGAGAGGAGTGGGTCAGAGTGCCAGCCGTGCAGTCAGACTTGTGCAGAGTTGTAATAACATTGAACCGGGAGTGCAGGGAGTGGCCAGCAGGGGCCACGGAAGTGGAAATTCAGCAACTAATTCATGAAAATTCTCGCCCGGGTGATGTGATTATCTACACGGATGGGTCAGTGTTGAGAGGTAGGAGAAGTGCCTGGGGGTTCTTGGCAAAAACTAATGGTCGGCGTTTGGTGCAGGAGAGCCTGGCGTATGATAACACTACATCTAGCTTAAGAATGGAGGTGGAGGCGGTCAGTGCAGCTTTCCGCTGGATAGAAAACACGATACATACACACATTGTGATTGTAACTGACTCAGAAAGCATGCTGAGAAGGGTGAGAACAGGTAGGCTTCGTGCAGAGTGGCTTGCTTCGCTTCGGAGGTCACGGGTAGTAAGCATCACCTGGATCTTTTCTCCTGGGCATGCCGGTGTGCTGGGGAATGAACAGGCGGACAGATTGGCTGGCTCGGCAAAATTTGGTGGAGTATTGATGCAGGACAAGGCAGACGTGGTTGCGGCCTTGTGGGAGCACGTGTACACCTCGGAGGAGCAGATGGAGCACCATGGTCTGGTAAGAATGAGACAACGTGGTGTGACGAGGGGTTCTGGCCGACGCTCGGCGCTCGGAGGAAAGGCGAGACGGACATATAATCAGATTGCTACTGGAACTATTAGTGTTGGAACTCTTCGCTGGCTGCTGAGGATGGAGACGGAGCGCTTATGGGAATGTCCCGAATGCTGTGATGTCGGTTCCTAGATCAATCAATCAATCAATCAATTCCCGCACAAACCAGACAGGTTTGCAGACTGCATCCACTCAGCGAGTTTTCGGACATGTGCTTGTCGTTGCGCCCATCAGAGCTTTTCCAGGCACACCAGACATTCGGAAAACTACCCAGTCAGAGCTGTTCCGAACAAGAGCGGCATTCGGAAACTAGGTAGTCAGAGCTGTTCCTAGCACGGGAGACATTCGGACGAGACATTTCACTCGGACGTAATTGCGTAGTGTCAATTTTTAGTTTGCCACCCGTAGGACGACACTTCCGACTTCAGCGGGCATTTTTTAATGAGGTTAGCCTTCCTCTGGTTTTGAGGCACGTTGGACTGTTGTGATGTCGCTAACATCTCAGCTGGTCAAGATAGAACGATGAACGACATCGTGGTCGGCCCTCAAGGGAAGGCAGGGGCAGACCATGAGCATTCCCTCGCTATCCAAGGAGGCTTCCATAATTGCAGAGCCAGCACAATTTGCTCTGTGACTGGGCTCACCCAAGGAGTTGCCACGTCCTGCTCATGGCTGCTTTAGTTCCTCACTTCCATGTGTTGGGCAACTCGTTTGCCACTGATCGCTCAAGCACACACCAGGGACGGTCAGACTGCGAGCGACACCCACTCGGTAAGCTTTTGCTTTTGACTTCGGACCACGCAATAGGTTCGCTCGCCGTGCGTTCCATTTTGCGTCATTGAGACGTTCTTCCACTTTTGTCTACACTCTCTATGAGTTAGATACAGTTTTCGCAGCCATTTTCTTCGACTGGGGCACTTTTTTGACTTTTTGTACTCGCTCACGAGGTAGGCTACTTGTGCTGCCGGCTCAGCACCTTACCTTCGTGCAGCGGTGAACAAGAAAACGGCCTGGCCCTCTTATCCGGGAATCTCTCATATCCCCCAGCTGAGAGCCTTCGAACTTATATCAGACCTGAGCATGTAGCTTGCTCAGTATCACGCCTTTATTTTTCGAAAGGTGGTTATCAGCCCGGCTCTCAGGTCCGAGGGTTTGTGGCTTAGAGGCGTTCAGCCACAGCCCTCGACAGGGAGCCTTTAGTGTTTTGTCCGGACCAAGATATTCTGCCTTCGTGCGCCTGATTTAGATTTTAGACTGCTATCCTCAGTCTCACCTGCAGAGCAGCAGGTTGTGTCTCTCTTAGTCTGGTCCCTATCCCATGAGCCGTTCGATATGTAGTTTTCACCCATCGGCAAGCACATGGGGTCGATGGGACACGCAAGCTCCCCCACCACGGCAAGGTGGAGACACATCGGGGGAGAATTGGGGGAACCATTGAGGCCACTAAGACAATTACATAAATAAACACACATAGTATTATTTGGTGCTCACAGAAGGAGAAGAAGGAAGTAGAGACTAGAGGACGCACAAGACAACATAACATTTGAAAGCTATAGTTACAGACCGGGATCAAACCTGTCACCTCCAAATGACGACAGAGCCTCACTGCAGGAACAAGTGTACTTCGACGCATGACCGAGTGTCTAGTTGGTCATGCATCAAAGTACACTTGTTCGTGCAGTGAGGAGCCATCGTCATTTGGAGGTGACAGGTTCGATCCCAGTCGGTAACTATAGCTTTCGAATTTTATGTTGTCTAGTGCATCCTCTAGTCTCTACTTCCTTCCTCTCTTTCTGTGAGTGCCAAATAATACTTTATCAACTAATCATGTGCCATGCCGGAAAGTGTGGGCGGTCATGACTCGCCATTTCACTCGATCACCAGAGTCGTGGATCAGCTCAGTGTTCCTGTATCAACCATGCCATGTGGCCAAGCAATCCAGCTATTTACTTCTCGGTCTTCCCCTTGGTCTGCTTCCTTCGATCTTGCCAGTTGTCACTAAGTTCTCCAATCCATTTCTTCTCATAACATGTCCAAAACATTTTGACTGTCTACGTCTAATTTCTCTAATCAATTTACGATTTTCATTTGTCTCCTGTAGTACTTGGTCATTGGTTTTTCTGTATGTCCATGGTATTCTTTGCATTTTCCTCAGAAACCACATTTCTGCAGCCATCAGATGTTTTTCAGCTTGACAGCTCATTGTCCAAGTTTCACATCCATACAAAAGAACAGGCTCTATGTAGCACCTCAACACTCTTTTTCTCGTTTCAATTGACATCTTTTTATTGGTCAATTTGTTTTTCATCTTGCTAAAGGCTCTGTTCGCCATGTCGATTCTTGTTCTAATCTCTACGAGACATCTCCAATCAGATGTTAGGACTGATCCGAGATAATTGTACTGATTCACTTGTTGAGGAATATTCACATTTACTTATATAATACATTGTGGTATTTCGTTCTTCCTAGTGACGAACATAATCTGTGTCTTTTTACAATTTAATTATAATCCCAGCTGTTCACTGTGTGCAACAACCGCATCTACTACTAACACTGTTGTTTGTCCATCAAGAATGATGATGACCATTCATTTCATCCAGTGGGGTTGAAGGTGTGGAGCCGTGGGTTCTAAGATGCTGATAAGGCCTATTTTGGCTCGAAGTTTCTTTGACAATGTGGACAAAGAATGCTTGACGTCTCTGGAGGAGGATTTCCTGCAGTGGTTTTCTGTCCTGCCTTTTCTTCACAGCTCTTGCAGTCCTGGTTGCCTCACATATAACTGCACCTTTGCGCAATGATGCACGCCACGAATTTCGATCTCTGGCTGCAGCCTCCCAGCTGATTTTCCATGTTTTGCATGCATACAATAATATAGGTTATATTTACTTAATAAATTTAAAACACGGAAAGTGAAATTGGTCAACTTTACAAGAACACATTGACTTGTGACTGAATTGGCATTGAGGCTAGAAAGCCTTCATCAGCGCGCAGCCAAACACAAACGACACTGGTATAACCACATTAAACAAATAACAGAAAAGTCACTCAACTGTGGTTGTGAAGTCCTCTTTAAAAAAAAAAAAAACACTGAATTCTAGGCTACATAATCTCAACTGAGAGCCACAAGCTACGTAGGTCAGCTGATCGGAAGTCATAGAAAAGGTCAATCTTTACAGAGAAGACCCGAGTGGGATGGCCATAGAGCAAGAGAATGGGAGAGTACACAAATAGAGAAATGGGAATGACAGATGTTCTATATAGCATTTTAACTTTTTATCAGTGCAGTACTTACTGTTACCAATTATTGATATATATATTTGTACAGAGAAGCCACGGTTTATTGCCTGGCATATTTCGCTGCATCTTGTCAGGTGCATACTGCGGAGTTATATATCATATGAAGTGAATAAATGAATAATAATTTGTGTTGTTAATAAAATACATATTTATTTGTGTTTGTATTTTAAAGGTACACTTGCAAAAATGAATTCCGCACAGCGGCTTGCCACAAGGTTGGTGGGAAATATACAGGCAGCTACCAGATGCAAGTCTATTCACAGACCTTTAACTACTTTCACAAGTAGAAAGGTGGTGGCCTGTGCACAGAATCAGAAATCCTTCAGCCTCCCAGCTGGCATACGATTAAAAGCCACATGTGCCAGCAAGTTTGAAGTTATTAATGTACAGGATGGTGAAGATTTTAAGAAAAGAGTTATTGAAGCAAGTTGTACAACTCCAATCATTGTTGATTTTCATGCAACGTAAGTTATTTTGTAATTTTGTTGGTGATGTAATTCTATTGCTCTTCAAAGACTAAAACAGATGAATAAATTATGGAGTGGGACAGACAGAACTACAAAATTCAAAACGTTTTCCCGCATGATTTATTGCCTGGCATATTTCGCTGCATCTCGTCAGGTACATACTGCAGAAATCACACAACTTACGTGAATTAATTAGATAAATCCTTCAAACTGAAATATACACATGTTCGTACATTAACCCTTTACAGGGCATAGTGGCCATTACCGGCCGATCGCTTAAACGAGCGTAGCGGCCGATTGCGTCTGATACTATTATGCATTGTAATAACGCGATCTCTCGGCTTTCCGACACTTCCGACGGCTACTTTCACTTTCGCCGATAGCTTGACAACGTGGCCGCCATTTGTAAACGCGCTATCATGAATTTGAACGGACTTTTACGGGCTTTTTTTGTGATAGTTTTCGGGATTTTTACGCTGTTTTTCAAAATGGATTTCGGCGATTCTTCAAGTGATAGCCGAGATTTCGCTAGGTTCAATTTAAATGACATTAAAGGGCACGAAGTTGACTATTAATCGGAGCTAGATATCAGTGCAAAGCGTTACTTTGCATTAGCAGTCTGAGTCGGACTTTAAAGAAAGTGATTATGATTCTGAAAATGTGTTTGTAAATTGCCGTATAGATGACAGAAAATCACAAACAACATGCCGTATTTCGTAAATATTTGTGTTCATATATGGATTACCGACAACAATCACGTGAGTAACATATTCTGCATGCTTTTCCCTTCATTGTGTTGTTTATTTAACTAAAATCGGTTGACTAACACCTTATTTGTGATGTTTTTACTAACGCGACCCGAAATTTTACTGAACCTGAAAAAATCTTGCCCGTTCAGGGCTACAAAACGGACAAGCGTCTGCCCTGTAAAGGGTTAATGTCGATTGTCTACCACGGTAATTTTAAACCAATTTACATGCAGATGCGAGGCCATCTACATAGGCAGAACTGAGCGACAGTTACATTGCAGGGTTTCGGAACATATTCCGAATTGGGTGGACAAGATACTACACACAGAAGATGGTAGCCTAGGCAGGCCAACACACCAGAACAGTCCGGCTTCATCAGTCGGGAGACATGTGCTCGAGAGCGGTCACGTGGTTGAAAGAGACAGTGCCTTCTGGGTGTTGTTCAACACACAAAGTAGTCGATTGTTAAAGTTTGCTGAAGCTATAATAATCAACCTTCGTAAGCCGTCCTTGTGCAAGCAGAAAGACATGTTAGTCAGTTTAAAATTACCGTGGTAGACAATCGACATTACTGTGCGAACATGTGTATATTTCAGTTTGAAGGATTTATCTAATTAATTCATGTAAGTTGTGTGATTTCTGCAGTATGTACCTGACGAGATGCAGCGAAATATGCCAAGAACTACAAAAATTAGATTTTTAAGAGCATGCATCTTTCCTATTGCAACATACGCCTGTGAGACATGGACACTTACTAAACAAGCTGAACAGCGCATAAACGCCTTTGAATATAAATGTTATAGACGAGTTCTAAGAATATCTTGGGTAAAGAAAAGAACAAATGCATCCATACTTCAAGAGTTGAATACTGAAGAAGGTTGGCTATTAAAGACGATAAAACAAAGGAAATTGAAATATTTTGGTCACTTGAAACTCACGAAAGTTTGGAGAGAACAATAATGGAAGGGTATAAGTCACGAAAGTTTGGAGAGAACAATAATGGAAGGGTATATGCCTGGGAAGAGAGGAAGAGGAAGGCCAAAGAGAAGATGGGTGCAGGATGTGGCGGATGATCTCCAGATGGGTGTATCAGACGCAGGACATCTTGCTTATGATCGAGAGGTTTTCCGGAAGGTTGTTATGGGAGCAAGGTTCTGCAAAGGACATGCTACTGAATGAATGATGTAATTCTATGCACTGATGGGTCTATGGTAAGGGGTAAAAAGAATGGGTGAGCTTTTATTGTAAAATACAAGTGG
This sequence comes from Cepaea nemoralis, assembly GCA_014155875.1. Classification (NCBI taxonomy): domain Eukaryota; kingdom Metazoa; phylum Mollusca; class Gastropoda; order Stylommatophora; family Helicidae; genus Cepaea; species Cepaea nemoralis. The sequence continues at coordinate 223,699 of JACEFZ010020519.1, forward strand.
ACACTGTTTAAAAGGAGAGAGGGGGAGGTTTGCATATGCAACTACAACAGTGCAATGCAATCAGCCAGTTCCGTGGCGAAGGGGTTACGGACGCAGTTCGTAATCTTGCATACCGCGTTCAAAGCACATCAATTTGGCAGCAGACCTCCTTTGCGTTGGGTTTTTATAAAATGATATGGGTGCCGGTCGTTTCGAAAGCAAACTACTGAATGTAAACTTGCCAGGAGATAACAAGCAGCCAAAAAATGTTGGGGTTGACTGCGACATCCTGTAAAGGATATGCAACTAACTTTTTTAACAACACTTAGCATGAGAGTGGAAGTTTAGGCTGTCATGGAAGCCTTCTGGTGATTGGAGAGTAGTACAGCCTGATGCATATTTTTTATGGACTCACAGAACATGCTTCGGAAAATAGAAACTGGTATGTTCTGGGCGGAGTGGCCAGCATCGCTTGTCAGGATGGAAACTGAAGATATCATGGATTTTCTGCCTGGGGCATGTAGGTGTGTGGGGCAATGAATGAGCTGATATCCTGGCTGCTGTGGTCTCTCTGAGTCAAGAGCTATAGGGTGACCCAAAAAAAAACAGAAGCCATAAAAAGTTTATTAAATCCTACAAAGGTCAAGCAAATGTCTTGAAATTTGGTTAATGTAAACTTGTCTGTGTACAATAATTTCCAAGAGTTTCAGTTACCTCAGTCACTTTGCATAAAAGTGACTTCTTTCCAAATTATGTTCCAAATGGCCTCCGCTTCATTGGATGCACACTAGCATACATTGCGCTAAATTGTCAGTTGCACGTCTGCATTCCTGTGGGGATTTCCCTGATCTTTGCTGTGATTACTGTTCACCAATCGTTTGAGGGTTGTTCTGGTACACATTATTCTTGAGATACCCCCATAGTTAAAAATCTAGGGGGTTCAAGTCATGTGATGGGGTGTCCACTCCAAGTCGCACTTCATGCTGATTAGCCTCCCCTGAACTTGCTCTCTCAGCCAGGATAGAGAGTCATTTGATGTCTGTGGGGTGGCTCACAGCTTGCTGGAACCACTGTTGATCTCAATCCAATCCTCTGCACTGTCCCAGTGATGCCCAAAACTCTGTACTTTATGATCAAGCATGACTGAATGGAGAAAAGCTCTTGCTCTTAAACTTCCTATGTGCTGATTGTGAGGTAGTGGGTTCAACCCCTACATCAGTCAGTTGCTTTAAAATGTTGACTTCTCCCTGACAAGTACCTCGTCGAAGTGGGTTTGCCTGATGGCAAAATACACTGGTAATAGGGAAGGCTAGCCCACATGCAATATGCCCACATACTGGACAATACTCAAAGCATATAAGAAACATCAGGCGACTTTAATAAAACTGGTACTGGAATAATTAGCATAAGAGTGCATTGGTGACCTTTGACGAGAGAGACAGAGCATGTGTAGGAATGTTCTGAGTGCATCGATGTTAATTCTTAAATTTAGTTCAGTATTTAGTAATTGTGCTCTAGTTTTTGTAATGTTTTGTCATTTGCTCTGTGGTGAAGGAGTTACAAATGCAATTTGTAATCCTGCATACCGCATTTGAAATACAGCTGCGGGCGATTTAGAAGCAGACCTATTTGCCTTGGTTTTCAAACAATGGTATAAGTGCAGATCACTCAGAAAGCAGTGACAAACTACTAAACGTAAACTTGCACAGGAATGCAGAAACAGCCAAAAAATGCTAGAGTTGACTGTGATAGCCTTTAAAAGATATGCAACCAACTGAGAGTGAGATAGTGAACTTTGACCTCCAATCGAATTTGGCTGCCACATAATGGTGATAATAGTGATAATAGTATGTAGTTTACATTCAGTGTTTCTCTGGAGGGTTTCAACTTATTTGTTATCTGTGTTAACCTATTTATTTTACCTTTTATTTGTGTTTTATACAAGTCAGTCTAATTATTATTCATGTCCTCAGATGGTGTGGGCCATGCAAGGTCTTGGGTCCACGTCTAGAGGCTATTCTAGCAGAGGAAAATGGTAAAGTTGTCATGGCAAAGGTCGATATTGATGACAACTCTGAACTTGCAATGGAATATGGCGTAAGTATCTTGGTTGTTTCATAGATTTGATTTTGTTAGATATTTTGCAGGCTCTTCTTCTCATATCTGATGCTGTGGCAAAGGAGTTATGAATTCAGTTTGTAATTCCGCCGAAACATAGCTTCAGCGATTTGGAAATAGGTCACGTTGCACTGATTTTCATACAGTGGATGAGTGCTGGTCATTCAGAAAGCAATGGCAAACTACTCAACGTAGACTTGCCAAGAAATCACAAATAGCCCAAAAATGCTGGGATTGACTTTAAAAAAATGAATGATACTTTGGCTGAAATATGATGTATATTGTCGCTGATATTGCGCGAATGTGTAGAACGTTCTATCCATGGAAGTCTAACATTTAGCAGTTGATTGCATAAATATTTTGAAACATATTATGGAAGTTGACTGTCCGAATGTGTGTTCTTAAATATCCTGTGTGCTGATGCCGAGGTAAAGAGTTCACCCCTACACCGGACTGTTTTACTAAAATGTTGACCTATCGTCCTTGACTTGGGAACATAAATTACAAGTACCTCTGAAGTCAGAGTTGGTTTGCCTGATGGTGAGGGACACTACTTATAGGGAAAGCTAATCCACATGCAAAATTCAGTCGAGCAATATTAAAAGTAGTGTGTATGGACCACGCTTGAGTTCAAAGCGAGCGGGGGGAAAAAAACATGTTAAGTCGATTCCGGCCATTACTGTGTAAATATAAGGACTTCCTGCTATAGACTTCTGTGGATATAATGTTGTACACATTCTCGCAGTATCAGTGATGATGTACATGATATTTCAACCAAACTATCATTAATTTTTTTCACATGGCATGGTATATATCTCTGCAGTATGCGTCTAACTAAATGCAGCGAAATATGTCAGGCAAGAAATTGTGCAATACTATGTTTATGGTGTTTAAATTTGCTGGGCAATTTTATGTCCAGTAGTTTGCCATTGCTTTCTGAACAAGATATGAACATTTGAGTTCAGTCGACCAGTGCTTGGATTAAGCTTTCACATATTCTAGACAGTAGCATAATAATGTACAGGTAGTCAGTTCTCTGCCTCCATCTTTTTATGTTTAGAATGTCCTGCATGGAGATTTATTCAGTAGCTCACATTTAGACACTTTTTACATGTTAATGTTTAGAATGTCCTGCATGGAGATTTATTCAGTAGCTCACACTTAGACACTTTCTACATTTTTATGATTAGGATGTCCTGCATGAAGATTTATTCAGTAACTCGAATTTAGACACTTTTTACATTTTTCATTTTCAGGTGCGGTCAGTCCCCACGGTCATTGGTGTGAAAAATGGACGTGTACAAAGCCAGTTTATTGGTGCAATAGATGACGATCAAATTCGGACATTTGTGGACAAACTGGTTGTATCTTGAAGCCAGTCCCCCATCTTGTCCTAGTTTTATTGCTGTTTTTTAATATCAGATTTTTTTTAAAAAGTGTGACATGAAAGTTTGTCCTTAGGCGTTTGTTGAAGCTGGTTGCTGTGAATACAATATCCCGTTAGTAATGTCTGTAATGGTCGGTGGATATTATTTCTTTCTTGTTATTGAAGAATCATTAATTTTTGTTACTTAGTATATGTGTCCATACAACAGATTTGTATGCATGTTATGTATAAGGTTTAGCGGAGTTTTGTTGCCAGCTTGGGTCAGCTTTAAAAGGTTAATTAAAAGTTTAAATTATTGCATATCCTTTACAGGATGTCGCAGTCAACCACAGCATGTTTTAGGCTGTTTATGATTTCTTGGCAAGTTTACATTCAGTAGTATGCCATTGCTCTCTGAACAACCGGCACTCATACCATTGTATGAAAGCCTACACTCGGCAGTCTGCTGCCAAATCGCCTACGGCTGTGTTTCGAACACAGTGTGCAGGATTATGAATTGCGTCTGTAACCACTTTGCCACAGAGCTAGCAGATGTTTGGAAAATAAGTATAAATACATAAAACATATGTATAACATGAAGTATTAATGTTTGTAAAATAACTATAAATACATAAAACACGTATAATATTTGAAGTATTCATGTTCAAGTATTCGTACAGTACACGAAGTATTCATGTAAAGAACCCTTTTTTTCATGATTTGGGGCATATTGGGTACATGGTGCTAGCCCATATATTTATAGACCAAACGATACTCAGTACATGATGTCAGCATCATGATTATCACCTTTACTTCCATGAACATTTCTCGGTACACAATTTTGGGTGGGTAAACATAGTAGCACAGGTCAGTTTAAACAAAAATCTCTACCTCACTGGGGAATCCATACAAATGTTCACCAGACACTCGTATGATAGCAAGTGCTTGCTGGTGTTTTCAAAGCCAACTGTATGCCAATAGCTTGCCGCCTTAGATTCTCAAGACGTTTCCATGTACCAATTTCAGGCTGTGTTTGAGGATTCTAACCTGAATCTCCCATATTCGAGCCTGGAGTTCTAGCCACTCGGCCAGAAGATATGCATTGTTACACAGTAGTTTTCGATTTATTTTACTGTTCTGTATTGTCAGGTGTATGTGTCCTGATGTACTGTTATGTTTTCTATGCATTGTTACGATGTGTGTTTACTGATATGTTGTCATACTTGAAATATTCAGTTTGTATAATGGAATATCTATCTATGATATTGTAGAGACAAAAATATTATTAAAATATGTAACATCAGATTTTGTGTTTCTTCTTCTTCTGCAATCGTGCAGTTTTTTTTCCATACGTGATTGCGTTGTGCCTGTTTACAGCAGAGCTGCGTTCTTGCGCCATTAGGCCGACCCATCCGACTTCTGCAGGCATTTGTTGAATGGGTTAACCTTACCGGGGGTTTCTTAGGACGTTTGACTCCCACTGTTGTGGTGTTATCCCCCATCCCAGCTGGCCCATATAGAACAGCCAAAGACATCCTGATGAGCCCTCAAGGAAACGCAGGGACAGACCATGGGCATTCCCCGCCATCCAAGGAGGCTTCCATACTTGCAGAGTCGACACAGCGCTCTGGTACTGGGCTCACCCAAGTAATCGTCACGTCTTGCACATGGCTGCTTAGCCTCACTTCCGTATATTGGGTCTTCCGTTCACCATAGGCTGTTCTTCCAGAAACCAGAAGAATGCAGTCTGCAGATGACATCCACACAGTGAGCTTTCGATTCGGACTTTCCATGTAATGGATTTGCTATCCAAGCAATATTCCATTTCGTGCCACTAGGACACTTTTTCCACCTTTTATGAAGCCCACACAGTGAGCTTTTGATTCAGACTTTCCACTAATGGATTTGCTATCCAAGCAATATTCCATTTCATGCCTCTGGGACGCTTTTGTAACCGACATACCTGTGGTATGAAGTGTGGCAGTCTAAATACTTCTTCATGCACCTTTAATTGTCAACCTGAATGTAGTTAAAGTAAGCTGCAGTCAACTTGAGCTTGTTGATATCTCCAATGAAGCAGGTGTGGGCCAAAATATCTTTCTCTGTTCTGCATATATTGGGCACTCCTGCAGCAAATGTTTAACTGTCATTTTACCAGTTCCACAATTACATTCATCAGTATCTCCTGTCTTTAGTTTATTGAACAAGTGGTATTTCAGCCTGTTATGTCCTGTGTGGAGTCTGAAGATTGCTACTTGTTCTCTTCGGTCGAGTTTGTAATATGCATCATCTTTCTGGTGGCCTGGATGCTCTGATTCCCATTTGTTTTTATAAGTGCTTTTTATAAACCTCTTTGCCTCATTATAGCTTATGTCTATGTCAGGCTGTGGTTGTCGTCCACCCTCTTTTGCTAGTCTGTCAGCCTCTTCATTTCCAGGTATACTGCAATGTGATGGGATCCACTGTATTACAACTTTTTTGGATTTCTGGCATAGACCATGGAGTGCTGCTCTTAGGTCAACTAGTTCTGTGCTGTTTTTGCTCTTCAGTATTGAGACAGTTGACTTTGCATCTGTGAAGATAGCTATTTGCTTCTCTTTATTTTCCTCCATCAAGAGCATTTCTGCTGCAGTTTTCAAAGCCTCTACTTCAGCTTTGAAGTTACTTAAAAATTGTCCAGTTGCCACTTGTTTTTTTTTCACTCCATTTTTTAAATTTAGGAGAATTCCTCCCCCTCCATTTTCTATTGAATTTTTGGCTGATCCATCTGTATATGCATGGGTCCAATTGCTGCTTGGGTAATGTTCTTTTATGTAGTTTAGGGTTATTTTTCTTCTTTCGGTTTCATTCTGAGTGTCCTTTTTCTCAATACCAGGAATGTTTTCTATCATCTCAGGCAATTGCTGCTGTCTCCAAGCTGGGAACTTGTCTGCATTGTAAATGGATTTGACTGTTGATATGTTAAGTATGGGATCTGCCCTAATCTTTAGTTTTGCAGTTTCTACAAAGTTGCTACACTTCAGTCTTCCCTTTCCAAAACCACTAAATCTTTTATACATAGGGTGGTCTGTCAATCTTCTAAATTTTTCTGCTTGTTGCTGGGCTCTGCTATCTCTTCTATCCTGCATTGGTTGTAAACAAGTGATCTTTTCTAGTTCATTAATAGGCGTTGTCTTCAGGCTTCCAGTTATGATTCACATTCCTTGATTTTGGACTCTCTTATTTTATTAAAGTTTGACTTAGCTGCTGTTGCCCAAGCTGCAATGCCATATTCCAGCACTGGCCTCACCCGTCCAGTATATAACGTCTTGAGAACTTTCTCATCTGCTCCCCACGTTGTACCAGCAAGCTTTTTCATGATTGCCATTCTTTGCTTTGCTCTTGTTCGATTTTTCTCAACCTGTGTTTTCCATGTCAGGCGACAATCAAGGGTGACTCCTAGATAGTTTGGATTTTCTTCATGGCGCAATATTTTTCCATTCAATACCAGCTTAGGTTGCTGAGTTTTATTTGAGAGGGAGAACACTGTGCATGTTGTTTTCTCCTCACTTATCTTCACTAGCCATGATTTTGACCAGTCCTCTAGCGCTAATAAGGCTTGCTGTATTCTGCTGTTAGCTGTACTAATATATTCTTCAGATGTCCATATGGCTAGGTCATCTGCAAAGGAGGATGTGTGTACTCTGGCTGGAAAATTTTCTGTGATGTCATTTATATATGCTAGGAATAATGTTGGTGAAAGAACTCCTCCTTGGGGGACACCTTGCTCCAACAGCATCATTTTGCTGGTTTGTCCTTGTACTTTTGTCCTGGCAGTTCTGTTCTCAAGGTAGTGGCTGATCCATTTGTACATTTTCCCACAAACATGCATTTTTGCAGTTTTACTTTCAGTCCTTCCTTCCATACTTTATCAAATGCTTTTTCTAAATCTATCCAGGACCGCTAGTGTGTGCTTTTTCTCTTGGAAGGCATCCTCTATTTCCTGAGCTATATAGGTTATTTGATCTTCAGTGGATCTGTACTTTCTGAATCCTGCTTGGTGTGGTGTTAAGAGTTTGTTTTCTTCCAGATGCCATGTTAGCCTGCCATTGATAATGCGTTCCATTAATTTTCCTACACAGCTAAGTAGACTGATAGGTCGATAGCCATTTGGTTCTTCCAGGTCTTTTCCTTTCTTTGGGACTGGTATTAGTATAGCTTCCTTCCATGCCTGTGGGACTATTCCTCTCATCCAGCTGTAATTTAGGACTGCTAGTAGTTTCTTTTTTGCCTTAGTGCCTAGTCCTATTAGCATTTCATTTGTGATTCCATCCTTTCCTGGTGATTTCTTCTTTTTTAGGGTATTCATTGCCTGTTCCATTTCTTCCATTGTTAGATTTGCCATCATATATTCTGCTGCTGTCTCTGTATTACTATGATGTATCTGTTTATCTTTGATTGCTTTCTTCTGTTCGGTTGTAATATCAATGTGGTTTGCACTGGCATAGTGTTCCATTAGTGCATTTGCAGCCTTTTTTCCTGTAAGCAAGGCATTTCCTTGTTTAATTGTTATTTGTTTGTTTCTAGGTCCTTCATTGTTCATGGCTTTCACTAGTTTCCATAGTTTGTTTCCATCCCTGTCAAAGTTCAGGTTTTCTGTTTTTTCCCTCCAACAATCGCTGAGATGGCTTTGAGAGAGATGTTCGCTTCAGTTGTTTGTTCTCTCTCTGCTGTCTTCCTGCATCTTCAACTTTGTCCTCCAAAATTTTTAGTTCTTCAGTCCAGTATGGTTTGTAATTTTTCCTCGCTCCTCTTGGAATAGACTCAGTGGCCACCTGTATTATTGCTCTGTTTAGACTTTCCACCATTTGCTTCATGTTGCCATATTGTGTATTTATGTTTTCACAATATTTGTCTGTTAGTATGGCAAATCTGTCCCAATCTGCTCGTTTGTAATTCCAGCGGGGCAAAGGCTTTTGCTCCTGTGGAACATACTCCATATTCATCACAAGCTTGATTGTTCTGTGGTCACTACCCGCTAATTGGTCAAGCAAATGGCGATTGATTTTGTGGAGGATATCTCCTGTGCAGAAAGCTAAGTCTGGAGTAGAAGTGGTAAACCATCTTCTGGAGTAGAAGCTCGGTGTGTCATCCGCTTTGTTGAGTAGATGGAGATGTTAGTCTATTTCCCAGTCCTCCACTTCATCTCCTCTTTTGTCGGTATCTGGTTATCCCCATATTGCTGAACAGCTATTAAAGTCTCCGACAATAATGCAATTTGTGTCAGTTATTTTCATGTTTGAGAGTGTAAGGTCCTTATTTGCTGGGCTATACAGATTGTAAATTCTTATTTTCACGTCCTTTATCATTATATCAACACCAATAATTTCCGTTTGGTTATCAGAGATCACAGATACTTCGCTGCAAGGTATTGTATTTCGTGTAAGTATTAGAACTCCTTTGTGTCCTTCGCGGTCGAAACGTGTGGCCTGATATCCTCTGGCTGAGAATCTGCGATTGGCATTGAGGTGTCTCTCTTGAATGCATGCCACATCTATTCTATCTTTATGAAGACGCTTTGTTAGGGAGACTTTCTTGTTATAAACTCCTTCGGCATTCCACTGTAGTATGTTTGGTCAATAGCTCTTAACCTACTCCTCTGTGCCTTGATTCCACAGCGCAGGAGAAGGTGACCACCAGTACTCATGGGTGGAGGCAGGGGGCCCGGTACTATCACCACCTGATGGGACTTCGCGGGATTAGCACCATAACGAATAATTTTAATTTGTGACATCATGAATTAAGTTATGTTGCACTGCATTGTCAAGCCTGTGGCTCAGTATATCCGATTTCGACAAGCATTTTTTGAGGTGCTTTCCCTAGCCTTTGACTGTCCCATCTACCTACAAGGCAGCAGGTTTGTGTGTCGCTTGGTCTGGTCTCTCTCCCTTGACTTGTCCGACATGGGTGACCCTACCAGTAGCTGTGCTACCGTCGGCATAGCTCTTGGGGTCATTGGAACACTCAAGCCTCACTACCTCGTCAAGCCCCGGATCACGGTATGAAGCGTTTTAATGTGCTCAATATTTAAATTTCAAATCCCGAAACCAAATGATCAATTTGATTATTGCTCACTGGACTTTAGGAGGCCTGGTGTTCCTTGCCAGTGAGAAGTCCTGATCATTCGGGTCCCATCGATTGACGGACGTCGGTCACGGCGATTGGGCAATCTTGAGCATAGCCTACGATGGGTAACGTGATAATTTGGCGTGTCCAGTGTGTGCCGCGTGGTTACACACCCGCTTCACGCGCGTGATCCGGGGCTTGTTTCCGGATCCGGTCAGGGATATGCACTACTGACGAGCTCAAACGAGAGCGAAACTCGAGTATAGTGCTTCCATATTGACATGGATAGGCCTTAGGTTCATACCGGAATGCGATCAGCGGTGCCAGTAGTGGGTTGTGCTCAATATTTAAATTTCAAATCCCGAAACAACCAAATGATCAACTTATTACATCTATTCTCAATCACGTCTTCTGATTTGCCATTTGATATTTTACTTTCTAAATACTTTAAGTTCTTTACTTGTTACAGGGTGTGTTCTTTTAGATGGATCTTTGTTGTTTTTTCTTCTTTGGTTGTGGTCATTACATCTTATGTCATCTTATGTTCCTTGCACACTTTGTTAGACTGTTTATGTGGGCATGTAGTTCTGCTTTGATTTTGCAAATGGTGCTTGATCGTCTATACCTAGAAGTTCTTTAATGGTGTAATTTGCCATTTTTCTCCGTGTTCTGTTCTTCATGAGATATTGCGGTCCTTGTTTTATATTAACTGAATATATAATAAAAAAATAAACATATTAATAATGTTACAGACCTTCCTATCAGGGCTCGTCTGTATGCTCAATAGTCACTCATACAAATATGTCTACGACAGGCAATCTGTCACGGCGCGACTTCTTTTGTCTGAATTAGATGTTAGTAGATATCCATGCCATAAATATTATTTTCTTAATACTCTGCTATTCTATCTTTCTGGTCTGTCCATGTTTCCCGACGACTTACAACTAACTCTCTACCTTCAACTCTCACACTAGAATCACAGAATTAGACGAATAGCATAACAAAACTCAGAAACAGTCTTCATCTTCTATTATCACGACAACACTTTGTACGACCACATCTTCACAATATCATACGTGCGTAAAATATTAAAAGAAAAGTAAAACTAATTCACAAAGGCGGCACCATGACTGTGTCATTGGCCCATTCATTCATGACGCGTCCGACCTGGATGGTGTCCGAACTCACAATCACAATCCAGGAGAGAATTGTCTTGTCCAGAATCTTGTCACAAAACGTGCCTCACGCACCATTGAACTATAGTGCAAGCGTGAGTTCTATTCATGTATAATCCGCTCCATGTCATATAATATTACTAATATAATAAACATTATACTAAACTATTAACTATTAATACACAAAAATAGCTGAAAAATAAAGTCAGAAGACTATATTTTGTTTTTGCAAATATTTTTTTTATTTTTTGCCCTTTTTATGGCCTTTCTTTTGTGCCCGAAATTTCTTTTTCAACATATTTTTTTTCTTGACTTTTCTGGCCTTTAACTTCTGTGAAGACAGCTGGCTCGTGCATGCTGCAAGCCTGAAATGAGATTGTGAATATAAACAAAAGACAAAGTAAAGTAATAAATAGTTAATAATGAACTATGAAAAGCAAATACTTGTAAATTCTCAAGAGGTCAGACGTAGTCATTTTCAAGATGGAAAAAGTTAGTTGCATGCAAGGGTTGGAAAAATATTATCTATCAACTGTGATTTACTGCCTATATAGTACATTGCGGTGTATAGCAGAGGGGCATTGAGCCTGAGGAATCAAGGCCTTTGGCTAATATAGTTGCCGCGAGCTGTGCAGGTTAGAGTTTTCTTTTTGCCCCAACAGAAAAAAATCCACATCTTATCGAGAATTCAAACCTACTCAGCCAGCCGCTCCTCCTCTATTAATAGAATTAATTCAAACCACTGGTTCCCATGTCAATTTTAAAAATCTGCCTCAATGGTGGATTCAAACTTAGACCACGGGGCAAGTGTGCTAGCCATTACACCACTGTGGCTCCCACGAGAGTTATAATTTGAAAATAGCAACAGAGAAATTACTGAATACCTGGACCGTTCAAATGCTAATTTCTTGCCCATTACTGGTCATTGTCATTGATTAAGAATACCCACAGCTCCCCCGATGTGTCTCCACCTTGCCGCGGTGGGGGAGCTTGTGTGTCCCTCTGACCCCATGTGCTTGCCGATGGATGAAAACTATATATCGGACAGCTTATGGGATAGGGGCCAGACTAAGAGAGACACAACCTGCTGCTCTGCGGGTTAGACTGAGGTGAGGATAACAGTCAGAAGTTTAAATCAGGCGCATGAAGGCAAAAGATTTGGTCCGGACAATACTCTAAGGCTCTCTGTCAAGGGTTGAGGCTGAACGCTCTAAGCCACAAACCCTCGGATCTGACAGCCGGGCCGATACCCACCCTCCGAATATAGAAGTGTGATACTGAGCAAGCTACAAGCCCAGGTCTGATACCTGTTCAAAGGCTCTCAGCTGTGGGATATGAGGGATTCCCGGATGAGAGCCTGGCCATTTCTCGTTCACTGCTGCACGGAGGTAAGGTGCTGAGCCGGCAACACATGTAGCCTACCTTGTGAGCGAGTACAAAGTAAGAAAAGTGCCTCAGTCGAATGAAATGGTTACGAAAACTGTCTGTATCTAACTCATAGAGAGTGTAGACAAAAGTGGAAGAACGTCTCAATGACGCGAAATGGAACGCACGGCGAGCGAACCTATTGCGTGGTCTGAAGTCAAAAGCAAAAGCTTACCGAGTGGATCTCGCCCGCAGTCTGACCGTTCCTGGTGTGCGCTTGAGCGACCAGTGGCAAGCGAGATGCCCAACACACGGAAGTGAGGAACTAAAGCAGCCATGAGCAGGACGTGGCAACTCCGTGGGTGAGCCCAGTCTCAGAGCAATATGTGCCGGCTCTGCAATTATGGAAGCCTCCTTGGATAGCAAGGGAATGCCCATGGTCTGCCCCTGCCTTCCCTTGAGGGCCGACCACGATGTCGTTGATCGTTCTATCTTGACCAGCTGAGATGTGGGCGACACCACGACAATAAGTCTAACGTGCCTCGAAACCCGAGGAAGGCTAACCTCATTAAAAAAATGCACGCCGGAAGTCGGAAGTGCCGTCCTACGGGTGGCAAACTAAAATTTGGCACAACGCATTTACGTCAGAGTGAAATGTCTCGTCCGAATGTCTCTCGTGCTAGGAACAGCTCTGACTAGGTAGTTTTCCGAATGTCTGTCGTGCCTGGAACAGCTCTGACGGGCGCAACGACAAGCACATGTCCGAAAACTCGCTGAGTGGATACCGTCTGCAGACCTGTCTGGTTCGTGCGGGAACGGCCCGGGGCGAACAAAATGCCCAATATACTGAAGTGAGGAATTAAAGCAGCCATGAGCAGGACGTGACGATTCCCTCGGTAAGCCCAGCATCAGAGCGTTATGTGTCGGCTCTGCAATTATGGAAGCCACCCAGGATGGCGGAAAATGCTATGGACTGTCCCTGCCTTCATTTGAGGGATGACTGTGCAGACCTCGACTGTTCCAACTTGACCAGCTGGGCGGTGGACAGTACCACAAAAGTGAGTCTCCCAGGATTGCTAACCTGGTCAAAAATGCACGCTAAAAGTCGGATGTGTTGGCCTAAGGGTTTCGATCCAAGGGTGCCTAACCAGACACACCGCAATCACATCTGAAAAAACACTCCGGATGAACGCAAAGAAGAAGAAGAAGAGAATACCCACAGGACCTCTGGATCCGAGTCTACAAAGATATATCAGCACAAAATGCTGTTCGAAATGGAGGAACTGAGTGTACAGAGTACCTAATTGATGTTAGGGAAAGCCAGAATACCAACAAGAAAGTACTGCCGTAACTATTATGGTGAAATCCAGACAATCAAGATAGCAACAGAGAAATTACTAAATACCAGCCTTAGTACACAAGAAAATTTGAAACAAGAAAAGAAACTAGTCTGTATAATACAGGGTGTATTTTTAATGACTGCAGTTTTTGAAAATATTGTTGTTTCAAGTTTTTGTATTTACCTATTATGTTGCATTGTGTTGCATGAACTCCACAGTAGGTAAATACAAAACTTGGAACGGCAATATTTTCAAAAACTGCACCGCCATTAAAAATACACCCTATATCAGCCAGGCCTTTACTGCAGCTTTCCACTGATTGAAAGTATGTCTGTGTATCTCTTTGTCTCTCTCCCCTCATAATCAGGACAACCATAGACATACTCAACAATACCATTTTATGATGTGGTCAGACGCCAGCTGCCTTCATTTCCCAAGACATGACCTGATACCCATCTGAGGCTGGCCCAACTTGGGATATCAGTGTCAATTTTCAAAATCTGCCTTGAATCAAAACAAACCCGAGGCTACTGGGCTGGCGGGTGAGTCTAGCCACTACGCTGCTGAGGCTTCCATAAAACTAGTCATTCTTGAATATTGAATTCACACACAAATAAAAGAATATGATGTCCATTAGAATACAGTATTTCTAATGAAAGTACGGCTCTGAGATCAATCCAGACTCATAACAAATGGTTACCAGACAATTATCTGGGAAGGACGGGTGACGAGGCCACTCGACCTCATATGTCACAACCTAGAATATGTGACGACCTATCACTTCAAACCCCAGCAAGAGTATCTGCTGTGGGACTGTTTAACTTTTACTTAAACTTTCCGAGGAAGCAGGTTCAACTCCTACACCAGCCAGTTGGACTAAAATGCTGACTTCACGTCCTTGACTTAGGGATGTAAATTACAAGCACCTCACAAGTCGGAGTGGGTTTACCTGATGGCGAGGGACACTGGTAATAGGGAAAGCTAATCCACATGCAAAATCCAGCCCAGTGCACTAGAAGTAGTAGCAATGTGTGGACTAGGCTTGAGTTCAAAGCAAACACAACAAATAAAACAAATAATAACTTTGACACAAACATTCCTGTTTAACATGATCAGCAACAACTTACTGCTGACGTAAGGACTTGTTTTTAACAGGTTTTGCTGCTGTGTATTCATCACCCTCGTTATCGTCATTATCCTGCCGCTGTTCAATCTGCAGACATACAGATGATGGTGTTAACCTTTCAATCACAAATATCGGTGTCTTCAGATGAACATCACCACCACAACACCACTCTTTTAACTTCTGTGTAAACAACGGGAGCCATAGTGATCAGTGAAGTAAAAACAAATGGACAAAACACAAAGAAGTGAAGTAAAAGATTAGACACCAGAATCGTTACCAGTAAAACATTAGTTGCCAGCAAGACACAAGACCTTTTTTACCAGCAAGACAAGACTTTCATTACCAGCAAGACACAAGATTTTTGTTACCAGCAAGAACAGACTTTCATTACCAGCAAAATATAAAAATCATTAAAAAGATTGATTGATTAATTTACGAACCAACATCACAGCATTCGGGGCATTCCCATAAGCACTCCGTCCCCATCCTCAGCAGCCAGCGAAGAGTTCCAACACCAATAGTACCAGTAGCAATCTGAATATATGTCCATCTCGCCTTTCCTCTTGAGCGTCGAGCGTAGGCCAGATCCCCTCATCACTCCTCGCTATCTCATTCTTGCCAGACCATAGTGATCAATTTGCTCCTCCGAGGTGTACACGTGCTCCCACAAGGCCGCAACCACGTCTGCCTTGTCATGCATCAATACTCCATAAAGTTTTGCAGAGCCAGCCAATCTGTCCGCCTGTTCATTCCCTAGCACACCGGCATGCCCCGGAGAAAAGATCCAGGCGATGCTTGCCACCCGTGACCTCCAAAGCGAAGAAAGCCACTCTGCCCAAAGCTTGCCCGTCCTCACCTTCCTCAGCATGCTTTCTGAGTCAGTTACAATCACGATGTGTGTGTGTTTCGTATTCTCCATCCAGCAGAAAGCTGCACTGACCGCCTCCACCTCAATTCTTAAGCTAGGTGTGGTATCATTTGCCAGGTTCTCCTGCACCAAACGTCGACTATTAACTTTTGTTAAGAACCCCCAGGCAATTCTCCTACCTCTCAACACCGACCTATCTGTGTAGATGCGAGCATTATCCTGAATTAGTTGCTGGATTTCCACTTCTGTGGCCCCTGCTGGCCACTCCCTGCACTCCCAGCTCAATGTGATTATAACTGCACAAGTCTGACTGCTCTGCTGGCACTCTGACCCACTCCTCTCCTCGCCTAATGTTCTTCAAGGGGCACACCTGTCTGATCATATCCTCCGCCTGAGCCATCCATGATTTCTCTCTTATCAGTCGCTGACCCTTAACGGCGTCCAGCGCCTCATGCAACGTGTGATCTGTGTCTGCAGCTACTCTGAGGTATGCCTTCGCCTTGAGCCTACCAGCAACAGTTGGCAGACCAAGGATGTAACGCATACACACTACTGGGGTGTCTCTGGTGCATCCCAGAATGACTCGCATAGCTTCGTTCTGTATGCCTCTAATTTCACCAGCTGACTATTTGAGACAGTGAGCAGTCCTAGTCCATAATCAATCACTAAGAGGTTCAAGTGCTGGTATAGTGTGAAAAGCATTCTCTGCTCTGTGTCCATTGCAGCCATAGTTTTAAATGCATTGAGTCCCTTTTGAGACCTTGTCACAACTGTCTCCACATGGTCCTTGAAGGACATTCCTGTCAAATGTGATTCCCAGATACTTCAGTTTGTTCTCTCTGCTGACGCTTCTACCATCTATCGTGAGGCTTGGGACATCAGCTCTAACAATCCTGTTGTCCAGAGAGCACCACAAAACAGCCGCCTTTTCTAGGTAGATGACAGCACTCATTTCAGTGCATCAGTCAATCACTTTGTCTACTATTGCCTGTAGCTCCTGGGCTGTTTGCTCCCTATCTCTCCCTGCCAATCATTAAAAAGATGTATACTTAATGAGATTTTACAACAATGAAAGTTGTACAAGACAAAATAATGCACACCATCAAGAACTTACACTGCCTGTATTTTGCCCAAGACGAAGACCAGACTTTCCAACGAAATCAACATCTCCAATGTTTGCAACAGTCACTGTATGCTCAGGAAGATCGAAAATCTCTGGGTCCACCAAACTCTCAATCTCTGGTATCACAACAGCATGCTGTCTCAGATGGCTATTCTTCGATTCTCTCACCTGACAAAGATACAGAGGAAAAAAACCTGAATCGTTGTTTACTATGATACTTGACAATTTTTTTAAAAACCTAAAACCAGCAGGACCTTGGGCAGCACATCAACTCCTGCTGCTGTTGCCTTTCTTCTTCCAATGAAGAATAGGCCCTCAGCCAACTCCCACAAAGCCCTTCAAAGGTCACAGATTGTGAGGATTGTATGGATATTTTGCCCTGGCCATGCGGGAGAATGAACAGGCGGGGGAATGCCAGCTAATAGGCTGGCAAGGAATGCACCCCTTGGTGGTAGATTACCTATGGACAAGGGAGAGGTGGCCTGTGAATGTGGGACCAGGTGGAGGTAGAGAAGGCAGGGGAACAGATTGAGAATGCGTATGTGGAAAGAATGATATTGCTGGAGATCGGGAGGGGTTCTGGAAGAATCTCATAACTAAAAAGGAAGACCAGGAGAACTTTTAGTCAGATAGCAGTGGGAACAGTAGTATGACTCTTGACTGGCTGTTGAACGAGGGGACGGAGCATGTATGGCAATGTCCTGAGTACAGTGATGTTGATTCTTAGCTCAACTCAACTTTGCAGAGTCGTTCACAATTGGATTTTGCAGCTAAAATTTAAAACTGGATGAGATAGTCGTGGCTTTTGATACTGTAGGTTACAGTGTTACTATTCTTGGCTTCCGTTACGGGTCCTGGTCATACACAGGCACCATAAGCGTAAAATAAATTCCCAATTAATTAACAGGCAATAATTTGCACTCCAAAAAATAAAGGAGATGGATTATGGAAATTAAATAGACAAATATGTAATATTTTTCAGAAAGACAAGATTTACCATAAATGTCAATAATAGGTAGGAGGTCAGAGTGGCTGAATAGATAAGAACGATAGTTCTTAAACATCTGATGTGCTGATGCCTAGGTAACGGGTTCAACCCCTACACCGTTCAGTTGGACTAAAATGCTGACTTCTCGTCCTTGACCTGTTTGACATGGGAGGTCCTACCAGTAGCTGCGCTACTGTTGGCATTGCTCTTGGGGTCACTGGAACACTGAAACACCTCTACCTTGCTATGGTGGAAACACAGCAGAGGGCATATGATCTGATTTTATATTTTTTTAAAGTCGCTTAAAAGTCAACAGGGTTTTTATTCCATATGGTTCAGTCTCTTTCCGCAGCGAGCTGCCAAAAGCATGAACTTTGTATCTCCAGCGACGACCCTCAGGAGTCTCCGAAAAAATTGCACCTATGAACTAAAGGGCACGGCCCAAAATCGAACCCACAGCCTTAGGAGCCCGAGTCAGACGGCTTGACCACTTCGCCATAGAGACTCCCTGATGATTTTATATAAACAATTCTACAATCTTACAGGTATCAACTGAATATAACAATGTAGAATGATTAAGAGCGTTCGTTTTTAAACACCCGGTGTGCCAATGCTGAAGCCGCGGGTTCAACCTCTTCATCAGTCAGCTGGACTAAAATGTTGACATTTTTCCTTGACATGTGGACGTAAATGACAAGTACCTCTGCAAGTCGGAATGTGTTCTCCTGATGGTGAGGGACACTGGTATTAGGGAAAGCTATTCCACACACAAAATAATTCCAGTACACTAGAAGTAGTAGTATGTGTACGGACTATACTGTTGTAGTTCAAAGCAAGCGAACCAACAAAAAAGAATACAGGTATCACACATTTTCTACCTGTTTCAAAAGTTCTTTTCTTTCTGCCAATATTTTTCTGTCCTGTTCTTCTCTGGCAAGTTTTTTCCTTTCATTCTTTCGTTTGGTGAAGCCTCGCAGATATTCGCTAATAAAGAAAGAAACATTTTAAAATGCATGCAGTTACAAATGCTGTTTCACAAATACATCTTTAAAAAATATTTACACAAAAAGCCTAAACCAGCCTTTTTACTGCCATTTCTCCAGAAGTAATTGACAGTCGACAAACAGAAAGGAATAATTATGACATTGATACAATGACCAGTTTATCTTCTTCTTTCTATCGCTTGAAATGTGTCTATATCTACAATATTGTCTCTTGTATTAATTTAACGGTCTTTTCGTAAATTCATTCAGTGGTCCACAGAGTTTATCTTCCATTGTTGTTTCTATAGGCCAGAAGGCTTGCCTAGATATGTTGTATTTTGGGCAGTCTCGGAGTACGTGATCTGCTGTACACAGTGCCAGTCTACATGTGCACATAGCTGATTTGCCAATTTTTGAATTTTGTATACATGTGGTTACATAATCTATTGTGTCATGTTCTGAGGCACAGAATAATGATCTGTTCTGGTCTGCCCATAAGGTGGTAGCCGTCTTGAGTAGGTTTTGATGGCTTTCTGGGTAATTTGAGCATTCTTTTCATTCGATGGTCCATAACAAGCACATCAGGTTGTTCATCTATTGCCCCTTCCTGAGCTAATCAGTCAGAATTTGTAGGTTCTCCACAGTGATATGGTATCCACTATATGGTGATATTTTGCGGGCTGCCTAGTTCAGATAGGTCCAAAGTTCTGCCAATTTCCCAGACAGGAGCGCCTCAAGTACTGATTTTACTGATGTCCCAGACAAAGTTGTGGCAATGTGCCAGATTTGAGCGTCTCAAGTACTGATTTTACCATGTCCATGTCCCAGACATAGTTCTGCTGCTCGAGGCTTTGAACCCAGGACCATCGGGTTAGCAGATTAGTGAAGGTAAGTAAAGGACTTCCTTTCATGCCAAGGGTATATTGAGTACATGGTGCTAGCCCAATATATCTTTAGATCCATAGGCAGTTGATGTTGGATGTGGTCAATGTGAATATCATGCTGGTAGCTTTATACTTTCCAGTGAAATTTTAGGGTATTATACAGAGTGTTTGTAAAGTCTCACTACACTCTGTATGTAGAACAAATTTGAAAAATTAAGTACATGATGTCATAACAAAATATGCTCCAGTCCATCATGAAGCAATATGCAGCAAATGGCTGTCGTCTGCTGGAGTAATTCTTTGCACTCCAAACAGAATGTTGCTATCAACAGAAGAAAGAATTTTTTTCAACAAACATGTGTTTTGAAATATTGGTCGATACACACAGATGGCTGTTCAAAGATTTATAGCAAGATTTCCCGATAAACAACCTCCTCATTGCATTATGATTATTATCTATGGAAATGGTTACACAAACAATGTGCACACAATTGAGGACCTGAAAGTAGCAATCAGAAATTGCCATTCAAGAAATAATAACAGACATGTTGCAGAAAGTATCTGACAATTTGAAGAGACCTGTACAGTCATGTCTTAAAGCCTGTGGTGGACATTTCCAATGCCTGTTATAATGAATACTTCACCAGTACTTTCCAGCTTCTGCAAAACAGCATTAGACTATGGCAGTGACTATTGTAGTATTGTAACTAATTTAACGAATCTTTAGCACATTTTTAATGACATGTACTTCAATGTTCTAATTTGTTCTATATATAAAGTAGCGGGTTCAACTGTGCCACGACCCGAAATTAAACCGGAAGTGATATACCGCACCACCCCTGGAATGATCCATTGTGACCCTAAAAATGGCTATGTAAAGACCATTCATGCTTTCGACGTCATTCATTCATATATCATGTGACAATAACAGACGCCATCTTAGGTTCTGCAGAAAACGCAAGTCTAATAGTCCGAGAAAAGCGATTGGTTTAAATTATCATGGCTTTTAAATAAATTTAATTATTTGCCACAAAGTAAGTAATTTTATTTTTTAACGCATGCCTTAGAAATCATATATTAATTTTAGATGCATTTTCGAAGTATGCATTAATTTATACATAAATTTGATGAGTTTTATCGCGGACCGTCATTGATTGGTGGTAAAATAAATTATTTCTGCTGACATGTTTTGTCTTTGTGAAGATGGCGGCCAACATGAATATCGATCGGACTTGGCTCGAAACATGCAATATGAACTACTAAAGTTAAAGAGAATACAAGATTAAAGATTATTAATAATTCATTTGTAAACTTTTACTGTTGTTTTTTATCATTTAACATGACGGAACATATTTTTAAAGTCAGTTTTCATATCCGTCTATGAACTGATTGCATGGACCGGAAGTGGAGATAATGAACACACTGAAGAGTTCCAAAATTAAGAGAATCATGAAAATATTTTAACCCGAGACACGTACACTCAGATGTGAATAAGTCTACTTAGAATTGACATACAGGCATCATTGAGGTACCATTAGATTTGGTTTTTCAAGGGCTATCTATCTGTGGTGTTCTCATTAGTAAATACTCAATTTTAAAATCATGATCGTACCCGCTAAAAGTACAAGTGTAGTGAGACTTTACAAACACCCAGCATTATTATGCTGGGTGGAGCTGGCAGGTTAGAGAAAATATCCTGCTAAGAATGGTGGTTCCAATAATTGGAAACACTCCCGCCAATTTGCCAATAGTAGACAAGGTGCTAGCCAGCGCGCTATCTACAGCGGGTACCAACAAACATGTCATTATTAACCAGTTCGGTGGTAACCACGCTTCTGTCATCATTCATTCCAATAGGAGAACATCAACATGTTCTCCGTAATTATCCAATGAGTCGTGAATCATTTCAGTTAACCTCCAAAAGTCAAACACTGTTTTTTAAGCGAAAGTATTTTATTTATGTTTCACAATAACAACATAAAACGACTCGAGTATCTCGATTGCTAGAAATAGAAATGAATTTTGAATTGATGTTTATTCAAATTATTGTTTTGGTTTATTACTTTCAAAACTAAACAACAAAAAACCCATTATCAAAACCCTACATCCAATCACCGAGATGCTAAGCAGTACTAACATTAACTTCAACTCTACTAACTGTAAAATGTAAAAGCTTACGCTCTGGCCTTCTCGTCAAACACTAGAAATGTTTTTGTTTTCCGATTCTTCGGTTTTTTTCCTTTAGGCGCTGCCATCTTCTTTCACGTTTTCGTATTATTGGATTGGATGTTAACAATATTTAAACTTCCGGGCAACCCTTTGACCCAACTGAGATGATGAGATGAGAAACTTCCGGGCCAACGTGGTAAACGTATGAATAGATTTGATTGAGAACGAATTGTTTCAGCAGTGATTACTTCTTCTCCATTTCTAAAGTTGTTCTTGATACCTTCACTCCATCTTTTACGTGGTCTTCCCCTTGCTCTGTATACATTATATTTCTTCAATGTGACTCTTTGAGACAGATGGTAGCAGTGATTACACACCACTGAAATTGTAACTTTCTCCAGGCATCTTCAAACAACCTGAATTCTTCTTCTTCTTCTTCTTCTTCAGCGTTCCGAGCCATTGAGGTTCTTTGCTGCAGATACAATCCGTCTCCATTCGTCTCTCTGGTTGACCTTCTCTTGCCAGTCGTTGATTCCAAGTGCTTGTAGATCTGTATATATATTATCTCTCCACCGCCTTCTTGGTCTACCTCGGGGTCTACGGTCATTTATTTCCTGAGTGTAAGCGAGTTTTGTTTCCCTATTATCTTCCATTCTTTCTATATGCCCCAGCCATTGCAGTCTATTAGCCTTCATGATACCAGTGATTAGCGGGGACTTAAACAGATCATAAATGTCTTTGTTACTTCTTCTTTTCCACTCTCTACTTTGTGTATCCCTAATGGGTCCAAAGATGCGTCTTAAAACTTTGTTCTCAAAGGTTTGTAGCAAGACTTCGTCTCCTTTCGTTGTACTCCAGGTTTCAGAGCCATACAGCACAACTGGTTTGATCAGTGTTTTGTATATTGTGATCTTGGTGTTACGAGATAGCGCCGTTGATTTTAGTAGATGTTGTAGTGCATAGTATATCTTATTTCCAGAATTTATTCTAGTTTGTATTTCTTCCCTTATGATGATGGAGCAGTTGAAGATTGTACCCAGGTATTTGTATGTTTCCTGTTCTTTTAATGGTCATATTATCTATTTGTATGTGGCCAGAGTTTTTAGCCATTCCTTCTCTTGAAATTACCATATATTCTGTCTTATCTTGGTTGATAACCAGCCCCATCTGTTGGGCTTTTTCCTTTAAGTGAGTCAATATTTCCAATGTCTTTTGTTCATTTCCCCCTATAATATCTATATCATCTGCATAACCAAGCAGCTTGGATGTTCCTCCAATATCACATTCCTTCTTTACCCTCCTTACAACTTTCTCTAGAGCCAGATTGAAGAGTAGCGGCGATAGTGCATCACCCTGTTTCAAGCCAGATGTTATTTGGAAAGGGTCTGATTTCCTGCCTTTATATGTTACTATATTATAAGTATCTTCCATGCATAGTCTGGTCATGTTGATTAACTTCCTTAGGTATTCCAAATTCCCGCATAGCATTCCATAGACTATTCCTATGGACACTATCATAAGCCTTTTTAAAATCCACAAAAATGTTATGGAGATCTCTTTTATATTCCCAATTTTTCTCGGCTATTTGTCGTAAGATAAATATCTGATCTATTGTTGATCTGTTTTGTCTAAAACCCGCCTGGTAGTCACCTAATATGTCTTCTGAATATGGTTTTAGTCTATTTAGTAATACTGCGGATAGTATCTTATAGCTTATGGCGGACAGTAGTGATATTTCTCTATAATTTTCACATTGGAATTTGTCTCCTTTCTTAAAGATAGGTATCAATAATGTCATGGGGTAATTCTTCAGTCCTCCAGATTTTATTATTAGTTCGTATAGCTTTAGATGTAATGCATGGCCACCTGCCTTTATAAATTCTGCAGCAATTCCTTCAGCCCCAGTTGCCTTATTGTTTTAAGTCGTGTGATTACATACAGGATTTCTTCAAATGCAGATTCTTCAATTTGTGGTTCACACGTTAGAACCTCTTCCTGTGGGAAAGTGTTACTTGGAGCTTCACAATTTAGTAATTCAACAAAGTATTCTTTCCATGTGTTGCACATTTCCTCATTGGTATTTATCATATTCCCATTTTTGTCTTTTAAACCATATGTGTTGTGTTGGTGCCCTCGTTTCATTGACTTCAGTTCTTTAAAAAACTTTCTGGATTCGTTTTTCTGGTGATTAGTTTCCATATCTTTGATTATATTACTCATATATTCTCGCTTCTGCTGTCGAACTATTTTTGTAGCCTCTTTACATTCATTTCTATATTGCTCTTCCTTTTGGATGTTGTTGATGTCATTTAGCCATAGCTGTCTGGCATTCTTTTTCCTAATGACTGCTTCTTCACATTTTGGATTGAACCATCTGTTCTTTCTATGCGTGGTTAACACACCGAGACATTCTTCTGCGGTAGATTGAATTGTATTCTTGATGTTCAACCAAGTTTGGTCAATGCTTTCCTCCAACGGGTTTTGTAGAATTTCAAGTTTACATTTTATTTCATCTGCAAATTTCTCTTTGACTGTAATTTCTTGTAGTTTTTCTCTGTTATATGTTGGGTGTAACCTTTGTAGTTTAGCATAGAAAGCTCTCTTAAGTTTTATTTTAAATTTTGCCCCAACGAGGAAGTGGTCGCTGTGGCACTCAGCTCCTCTATAGCTTCTAACTTGTTGTATGTTTGATGCATTTTTGTTGTTAATTAAAATGTGATCTATTTGATTATAGGTTCTCTTGTCACATGATTTCCAAGTTTGTTATGTATATCCTTTCTTTGCAGTCTGGTACTGCTGATCTGCAGTCCTTTGGCTTCTGCTAGGTTGATGACTCTCCATCCATTATCATTTGAAGTTGTATGTAGGCTTTCCATACCGGCAACTTTTTTATGAGTTTGCTCTCTACCTATTTTTGCGTTGAAGTCTCCCAGCACAATCAGGATGTCCTGTTTGGGGGTTTCTTCTATGACATCTTCCAGATCATTATAAAATTCTTCTTTAATATCATCTTCTTTCTCTTCAGGTAGGTGCATGTACATTAATCATCGTTATATTTTTCCATTTACCTTTTATTCGTAATTTATTAATCCTATCATTAACAGCTTTAAAGTTTAGAATGTTCCCCCATAACTCTTTTTTGATGACAAATCCTGTTCCTAATTCATGTTTATTTTGGGTGTTTCCTCGATATATTATAACCATTCCATTTTGCTCTAAAGTACCCTCTCCTGGCCACCTTATTTCTTGAATTGCTGTTATATCCATTTGATATTCAACCAGCTCCCGGGTTAATTCTTCGGCCGTTCCAGCTCGATATAGTGTCCGTACATTCCATGTTCCAAATCTCAAAAGTCCTTTAACGTTCCAAGGTCGATGTCCAGATAAGTCAGTCCGATATCGAGGCTCATGTATTTGTTTCGTAACAAAGAAAGGTTTTTACAAAGGTGGGGATGTTAACCCCACGCTTCAACCCCCAACCTGGAGGACCAGGGTGTTTCTCTTTGTCTGTTCTCTACCCTTTGACCTGTCCGGCTTGGGAGGCCCTGCTGGTAGCTACGCTACCGCCGGCATAGCTCTAAGGGTCATTGACAAACTCAAGCTCCCCCACCACGACAAGGTGGAAACACCATCCGGGGAGACAACCTGAATGGATTTAAATAAAGCAGCATGAGTTTGTTGACAACTCCATTGACATTTTCTGTATGTGGAGCGGGCGTGGGACAAAATAATTGTCGTTTTTTTTTTTTTAAACAGACACAGTATGTGATACTTTCGGTTAGCGGAGTAGGGGTATCCCCTATCAGAGGAGATGTAAGAAGCCCCCTTTCCCCCGATAGTCTATGGGACACCCTTGGGCATGGTGGGGTACCCGTTTGGTCCCCCCCCCCCCCAATCAGGGTTACGTGAAGCCACGGAAGCAGGTGGTGGATGGAATGTAAGAGCAGCCGACAGATTGTTGTTGGTTATGGTCTTGCACTCTGCGGCGATAGGCAGATGATCTCATCAGTAGAGACAACGGCTATGGCCACCGACTAGTACAGTCACTGCCCAAAAGGAAAGCAATGGTAAACTACCTTCTGCAAAACTTGCCAAGAAACAATTACAACCATGAAAGAAAACATAATAAGAAAGAGATCTGGTGGTGAGACCCCCAGGCCAGGCAGATTAGATAGCATTGGGGAAGAGTGTTACACACGGACCAGTACTAGTAATCGTGATGATGGAGTTAATCCCGACTGTGTTACCAAGGAAATCCCCAGTGTCAGACTAAGAAACAGAGTAAGAATAGCAACGTGGAATGTGAGAAGTCTGTAAGAGGGAAAGCTTAAAGTAGTGTGTGATGAGATTGAGAGGTTAAACATTCAAATTTTAGGAATTAGTGAACATCGCTGGAGCGGCAAGGGACATTTTACAACTGAAAATTGAAGTATTTTCATTTATTCTGGTAGAGATGTCGGAAGCCAGAGTGGAGTGGCATTTTGTTTAGATAAAGACAACTGCAAAAGCTTTAATGGGATATAATCCAGTTAGTGATAGAATCCTCACTATTAGACGGATCAACATCACGGCACACGGGTGTAACCGATAAGTGTTCCGTTATACTCCTAACATCAAGCCTGAGTCCTTAGCACCGGCGAGGATCCTGAAATACTTTGGGTAGATTTTTAACTTGAAATTTTGCCCGGGTTAGCGCCGTTAGGCTATTCTTTTTCGATTTCCAACTGCCAGGGGATTTTTTACGTGCGCAACAATACACACCGGCGTCCGATATCAATACACAGAGACCAGGGGAATTTTTGTTACTAGAAGTCCATGTGAAAAAGAAAAAAAAATCCCGGCTTTCACTAGAGCTTGAACCCGGACCCTCCAACATTAGAGGCGGACACCATACTTCGAGACCACTCAGTCTCCTGGTTTATCCGAGTGTATAGCAGACGTTGCTGCATACGTTGGACACTTACAACAAATGTTTAGCTGTCATTTCACCTTTACCAATTTCACGTTTACATTCATAGGTATCTCATATCGTAAGTTTATTGAACAAGTGGAATTTTAGCTTGTTATGAGATGTGCGGAGTCTGAAGATTGCTTTGCTTGCTTGAAACAAAAATGTTATCTAGGCCCCGTTAAATTGTTGGTCTATCGACGTGTTATATTTTATACTTGTATTGCGTTTCCTTTCAGCTTCTGCTTTCGGATATGTGGTTGTTTGTTTTGCTTCCTGTCTTCTCTGCGTTTCTAGGCTTGGTATTGTTTTCTTCTTTACTTTCTTGTCATGTCTGGTCGGGTTCGCACCCTTCTAAAGCTTGGTGTTGACAGGTTCTCGCCCCTTTTTTCCAAGAAAGAAAAGGGGGAGGAGAGAAGAGAAAGGTTTAATCCAGTGGTTCTCAACCTTTTTTGGCCCGTTTTCCCCTTCACCGTATTTTCAGAACGTCATTCTCCCCCCCCCCCCCTTTTCATATTTCCTATCTAAAAATCCCCCACCCCTACACAGTATACGTAAAAATGAAAGGTAAATTTAATAGCATATACTAAAACAAGTCTAGACATCCACATAAAACATGATTTGTGAGTCTACTTCTATATCTATAAAACACAGTGTGTGTGTGTGTGTGGGGGGGGGGGGGGGGGGTGGCTGGGTGGATGGATGGATGGATGGATGGATGGATGGATGGATGGGGGTACG
Organism: Cepaea nemoralis; assembly: GCA_014155875.1. NCBI lineage: Eukaryota > Metazoa > Mollusca > Gastropoda > Stylommatophora > Helicidae > Cepaea > Cepaea nemoralis. The sequence goes on from JACEFZ010020519.1 coordinate 250,977, forward strand.
GGGTGTCAGGCATTGGTAGCACCTTTGGTAAGGATGGCTCTCATGTCCTTTCAGGACCCATCCCCCACTGGTCCAAGTCTGACACCCAGCTCGTGCCTGTGGCTCCTAGTAGCTGTCAGCATGCGACAGCGGCCACCCCCCGGGCAACAGCTGTGAGAGGCTGGCTAAACCAGGCATGGGTATCCGATTTGGTGTCAAACCAAGAGGTAAACTAGGGTATGCCTACCCAGCATGTGAAGACAGGATTCGGCAGACTGCGCGGAAGAAATCATTCCTGATTCAACGGGCAAGACGGCGTTTACCTGCAAAAGCGTTGTGGAACGTAATGAGCACGGCAAGGCACGTAGAGCGCCCTGGTCATCCACTGCACCTGTATTCGTCTCCAATCGTCTCGACTTGTCTTGCCACTGGACTCAGATGGACTCAGGCGAGAGAGTGAGGTCGACGAATTGCGCAACTCTTCCTCACTTTAATCCAAGTCATCGCGCAAGTCATTCTTCATCCAACGTCACATATCACCTTCAAGCCCTGTGGCGATGGGCGAGCGGCAAAGCGGCAGGCGTGGGTACGCTGGCAGCCGTAGTCGCAGACCTGCACATAGGCGGCTCAGGCCATATGGTCGTCTTCTACTGACCGGAGAAGCACTGGGATTCGGCAGCCCCCTGAGCGACTGAGCAGCCCTCTATAGGAACACACTGCTCACCTCCATAGCATGAGGAAGGGGCTAGAAAAGGTGCCCTAAACATTGTCTGCTTCATCACTACCTAACCAGCTAGCCGCGGTTGGAAGGTACCCTAAACTGCGGTCGACATACAAAGAAAGATAAAACAAGCAAAGCTAAAAGAGTAAACCATATTCCCTTAACAATTGGAACTTGGAATGTACGCACCCTACTTGACAGAGATGGCGCGTCGGGTCCAGAGAGACGAACAGCACTGATTGGGAGAGAGCTCGGCAGGTACAACATCGACATTGCAGCCTTGAGCGAGACACGACTTGCAGAAGAAGGCCAAATCTGCGAAATTGGTGCCGGCTACACATTTTTCTGGAGTAAAAGGAAAAGCGAGGAAAGACGCCAATCCGGTGTGGGATTTGCCATTAAGTCGGCCCTGGCCGGCAAATTAGCTGGATTTCCAAAGGCTGTAAACCACAGGCTCATGACCATGAAGTTGCCTCTGCTGAATGGAAGGAAGCACGCAACCATTGTGAGTGTCTATGCACCAACTATGACCAATGAAGATGATGTCAAGAATAAGTTCTATGAGGACCTGCACAATGTATTAACATCTGTTCCCAAAGGAGACAAACTTATACTCCTTGGGGATTTCAATGCCAGAGTAGGCACGGACACCACCTCTTGGAGTGGCATTATTGAAAAGCATGGAGTCGGAAATTGTAACAGCAATGGACTCCGCCTCCTTCAGACATGTGCCGAACATGATCTCCTGATTACGAACACAATTTTCCGTCTCCCCATGAGAAATAGGACATCGTGGATGCACCCTCGCTCGAAACACTGGCACCTCATTGACTATGTCATCGTCAGGAGGAGTGACAGACAAGACGTTCGAGGTACAAAATCCATGTGTGGTGCCGAATGTTGGACAGACCATCGTCTCATTGTCTCGAAAATGAACATCCACATCAGGCCACCACGGCGTCCTCAAGGGGCGAAAATGCAAACAAAGCTAAATGTCACCCGCCTAAACAGCAAGAAAATGCAGCAGTCGTTTGAAAATATGCTGGAAGACCGCCTCAAGCCCAATGCTGAAGCTAAACAGGATACAGAAACAGAATGGAGAGCCCTAAAGGACACGATTTACAACACTGCTATGGAAATCCTGGGTCCAGCCCCCCGAAAGCATAAAGACTGGTTTGATGAAAATTCCGAAGACATCAACCAATTGCTGGCCGAGAAACATCTTCTCCTCAAGGCACATTTGAATGACCCAAAGTCAACATCAAAAAAAGATGCTTTCAAGAACATTCAGAGAGTAGTGCAGCAGAAACTTCGGCACATGCGGGACTCCTGGCTGAGCAGCAAAGCTGATGAAATTCAGGGCTTTGCTGACAGACACGATATGAAAAACTTCTAGGACTCACTGAAAGCGGTCTATGGTCCTTCATCACCAGGCATAGTTCCCCTCCTCAGTGCAGACGGGGGAACATTGGTCACCGATAAGAAAGAAATCCTCCAACGCTGGTGTCGTGTCCTCCTTTACAGTGTCGTCCCTGGAGTGAAGAGAGCCGACACCCACATTATAATATTTTTTCCCTCTCAATATTCTGGAGAATCCACCAGCTTCCGTCCAACACACTCCATCAGCCTATGGACACCTTTTCCTATCACTCTCTCACTGTCGTACTATGCCCCCTTCTCATACTTCCCCAACGCAACATACTCAACAACTCTTGCTTCTAAAAATTAATAAAGATAATTTATTAAAAGAAAAGTGTAACGTATATGAGACGTGTATGTGAAGAAAATGTGTGACGTGTTCTATAAAGTGTGTAGAATCGGACTCTCAGACAACAACCCAGTCAGCTGATCCCAGCAAGGATAGACCACAGCACGTTACGTCAGAACATGTAGTACATATCACCCCGTGCCGAAACCATCTTGCCGGATACTGCTTTGCCTTTGTAGACCTCTGGTAATCCAATTTCATGATCATCCGAAATAGACACCGGTGGTATTAACAGTTAATCATGGACCGGTTGCACCCTACACAATGTCCGTTCCTATCGTTCCTTAAAAAAAACTGCACAAGTCCTTTGTAGTGTGTACACAGTCATTAATGTTAATTGTTAATGTGATTGATCCTCACTCGTGTCTATCTAGCCTCACGTATAATGTCTTGTGTTCTATTACACGAGATTATATAAACTAGGTAACTATTAGACTGTTCTCATTTAGTTACTACTGTCTGATGCTGTGTGGTGCCTCAGTACTCATCACTATCTTTGGTGAATCAACTTCCTCCTAGCTTTAGTTACGTTCTGTATGCAACTTTATTGATTGTTGAACTGGTGTTCTTCCGAATGGGATTGGATTCTTTCCCAAAAACTTGTTGAGTTCCTTGGATCTGGTAGGGAACCTAGGATAGAAACAACACATCTGGTGATAGTACTAGTCACTGATCCTTTCGGCTGAGTGTAAGCCTATCACCTTGCTTAATGATCTTTAGCTAACTAGACTTAGTCATAGAGCAGATTAGCTACCCAACTAGAGCCGAATCAGGCTATGACAAAGAAAAAATCAGCAAACAGAATGCGGAACCCCGCCCCACCCGGGCACCTACGGGGAAAATCCCAATTATCCCTCATTACTCAATTCTCAACTAGTAAAGCTTATCAACACTCATAATCTTTTTCAACTAACAGAGCCAAGTATCATTCCCTACTCTATTAGTTTTTTTCCCCTAACAGGGAATCTCACACTATAGTTTTACAAGGCCACAGTCTATATTAAAAATAATATTATAATAGGGTTTTACCTTAAATGGCACTACTGCGTCCTATCAATCATATCTACATCGCCATTTTTGGGACGGAAAATTAAGTCACTAATTAACACACGGTAGATATTATTTCCACTAAGCACTTTCAGTGCCCTGGCACTCCACTAGAGCATTTTCAATCCCCCTAGTGGTCCCCAATGGGTTTATATGGCAAAAAACCAAAAATTTGGGCCCCGTGACGTTATCCTTTATGCCCCCACACAGGTGGCACCTTGGCAGATCATCCCCTGTCAGGGATCCATCCCCCCTCTGGCTCCCCC
>JACEFZ010020520.1:0-22784 GCA_014155875.1 Cepaea nemoralis
CCCCTTTCATATTTCCTATCTAAAAATTTCCCCACCCCTATATAGTATATGTAAAAATGTAAGGTAAATTTAATAGCACATACTAAAACGAGTCTAGACATCCACATAAAACATGATTTGTGGGTCTACTGACTTTATAAAATGAACTTTAGAAGAATGAGACGTACGTAACTGTAAAGTATGGAGGGAAAAACAATATCAAGTAATCGGTTCTTGTATTAACGCGATCTTGAAGTGGTCTTCATTCCCCCCCCCCCTGGAAACCCTAAAATCCCTCCCGGGGGGGGGGGGGGGGGATTCCCCACCGGTTGAGAACCACTGATGTAGACAGTCAACATTTTTTGGACACGTTATGAGAAGAAATAAATTGGAGAACTTGTGACAACTGACAATATTGAGGGGAAAAGAACAAAGGAAGGGCTAAATATTTATCTGGATGTCTTGCAACATGGCATGGTCGAGACAAGAACTCGGAACTAATCCACGACTCTGCTGATGGTGTGAAATGGCGAAACATGACCGCCCACACTTATCGGCACTGGCACATGATGATGATGATGCACACTTTGTGAATGTGCACGCAAAGTGTTTTGTATGTAAAGCACACTTTGTGAACATGCACGCAAAACTATTGTATTTAAATCGCACTTGATGGACACACCTAGGTAAACATGACAGACCAGGCAGCGCGCTGACAGCACCGCATAGCTGATAAATAAATATCAACCGTAGTGGCTGCCAATGTCTCAGCACATCTTTGAGTCTTGTTTACTACTGGGGAACAGCAGCCATTTGACACCGAAAATGTCATTTTTACAGCCGATAGTCTTCTCTGCCGAGTTTGTCACGTGGCAGTTGAAATGAATAATTATTTCTCCATCAAAACATTTTTTACATTGCCAAATTGTCGGAGTTAAAATAAAAATGGTTACAAACGGATTTAAAAATTGATAAACTCTGATGGGTTGAAACTGTGTGACTCACCTGGCAGCCAGCGCTCAGGGCGTGTGAGTGTGTAGGTGCGTGCTGCGCCTCCGGGTGTGAGGCAAGTAGTCTAAACAAATCAGGTTCCACACGGGGAAATGCCGAGTGCGGGATTCTCGAATTTGCTAATATTCAACAAAGTAAACATTAACTAATTGAGAATCAGATTGTTGGAAAAATAAATTTTTGTCACTGTTTTAATGAGGAAGAGGGAAGAAAACATGATTAATGTTTTTAAAAAAGAAAAAAATATAGGAACATTTTTACTTTAAAACAAAATAAATGGTCCTACTTTTCTTTTTTTGACACGACTTTCAAAAGAAGGGGCTTCCAAACTGCGGGACATGTTTGTGCTGGCTTCCAAACTGCGGGACATGTTTGTGCTCGCTTCCAACTGCCATGACTGGCATTCACTTTTTGAGGCATCCGTATCTGTGACTCCACAACCACGTCTCACATTCACATTGTGAAGCAGTTTAATGTCTCTCAACTACCAAGTCTTACATTCACATTTTGAAGCATACTAATCTGTCTCTCAACTACCAAGTCTTACATTCACATTTTGAAACATACTAATCTGTCTCTAAACTACCAAGTCTTACATTCACATTTTGAAGCATACTAATCTGTCTCTCAATTACCAGGTCTTATATTCACATTTTGAAACATGCTAATGTGTCTTCAACTACCAAGTCTTACATTTACAGTTTGAAAAGTACTAATCTGTCTCTCAACTACCAAGTCTTACATTCACATTTTGAAGCATACTAATATGTCTCTCAACTACCAAGTCTTGCATTCACATTTTGAAGCATACTAATGTGTCTTCAACTACCAAGTCTTACATTCACAGTTTGAAGCATACTAATCTGTCTCTCAACTACCAAGTCTTACATTCACATTTTGAAGCATACTAATCTGTCACTCAATTACCAGGTCTCATATTCACATTTTGAAGCATACTAATCTGTCTCTCAACTACCAAGTCTTACATTCACATTTTGAAGCACGTTAAGTTGTGACTTACCAACCACGTCTCACATCAACATTTTGAAGCACACTATTTGTGTCTCAACTACCACATCTCACATTCACATTGTGAAGCACCCTTATCTGTGTCTCAACTACCACATTTCACAGTCACATTTTAAACATACTAAAGTCTCTGACTGAAATTCAAGAACGTAGATGTGCAGTTGACTGATTCCTCCTCTCAAATAGTGCTTATGGGTGGTAAGATTTGATTATCTCTGTAAAGAAACACTGTGAAAATCAAAATCTTTTCCCTGCATTTAAATACAAAAATAATACCCACGAAAAAAAACTACATGCCACCGCAAGATCAAAATCAAAATGTAGAAATAGGAAATGTCGCACATTTGGAATAGCTTGGCTCCAGAATCAACAACAATGCACCCTGCCCAAAGAAGCCAAACGTAGACTGGCCAGACAATGTAGAGGTTAACCAGTGTACAGAACCTATAGGCCAACACCTGCAAACAAGTTAAAGCACAATTGTTGAGATCACGCATTGTTCCCGTGAGCCATGAACCATGTCGCAACCACCACAGAAGAATATCGGGGATGTATAACGTACATTTTACAGAAGTCTATTTATCATATTTTGGACCAAGAAACAGAAATATGCCGTACATTCTGCAAGTTCTCAACTTGGAAGGAAACTCGTTCAAAAATCACCAGCATGTTTCGGTAAATGTAAATACTTTGACCATATTACATGTCACAGGGGCTTAGAAAGAACAATAATGGAAGGCTTGGTTCCATGAAGTTGGTGAGAAGTTGGCGCAGGATGTTGCAGTCACCGCGGCATGGTGCAAAAGGCAGAAGAAATGGCCAGACATCGAGACACATTTCAGCGGGAGGTCATGGGAGCGACATTCTAGACAAAATGGGGAAACAAATAAAAATTACTGCCACGTGATATTTATAAATGACTCGCAACTAGCATATCTGACATTCGCACATTGAAACATATTAATTGTAACGAAATTTGAACTTAAATTGTTAACTTGCTTTATCAAAACATACCAGATTCCTCAACTACCATATCTTACATTCGCAAATTGAAACATATTAATTGTAACGAAATTTGAACTTAAATTGTTAACTTGCTTTATCAAAACATACCAGATTCCTCAACTACCATATCTTACATTCGCAAATTGAAACATATTAATTGTAACGAAATTTGAACTTAAATTGTTAACTTGCTTTATCAAAACATACCAGATTCCTCAACTACCATATCTTACATTCGCAAATTGAAACATATTAATTGTAACGAAATTTGAACTTAAATTGTTAACTTGCTTTATCAAAACATACCAGATTCCTCAACTACCATATCTTACATTCGCAAATTGAAACATATTAATTGTAACGAAATTTGAACTTAAATTGTTAACTTGCTTTATCAAAACATACCAGATTCCTCAACTACCATATCTTACATTCTCAAATTGAAACATATTAATTGTAACGAAATTTGAACTTAAATTGTTAACTTGCTTTATCAAAACATACCAGATTCCTCAACTACCATATCTTACATTCGCAAATTGAAACATATTAATTGTAACGAAATTTGAACTTAAATTGTTAACTTGCTTTATCAAAACATACCAGATTCCTCAACTACCATATCTTACATTCGCAAATTGAAACATATTAATTGTAACGAAATTTGAACTTAAATTGTTAACTTGCTTTATCAAAACATACCAGATTCCTCAAACACTGCGGAGTAATACACTAGAGCAGTGGTTCTCGACCTTTTTTTTTATCCATGCGCTCTTCACCATATGTTCAGAATGTCATCTGAAAATACCCTCAACCCCGCACAGTAAACGTAAAAATGGAAGCTAAATTTAGTAACACAAACTAGAACAAGTCTAGGCGTCTACATAAAACGTGATTTGCGGGTCTGCTTACGATATAAAACGAATTTACGAAGGGCGTGAAGTACAGAACCGTAAAGTATGGAGGGAAAAACAGTATCAAGTAATCGGTTCTTGTATTAACTCATTCTTGAAATAATCTTCCCCCCCCCCCCCGAAATCCTAAAATCCCTCATCCATTGGGAGGGGGAGGGGAGGATTCCCCACCGGTTGAGAACCACGACACTAGAGGGTTACAATCCCAAATTACGTCATGTGTCACATCTCACGTTTTGGTGTCACCTTGTTCTTTTATAAAACCATTGTTTCTGTTTTCCTGATACTCGAAGAGAGCCGCCCCCGCCCCGCCCCCCCCCCTTTTTTTTTGCACATACTGTTGCTACAATGTCCAAATGTAGTTTCAGATTGTTTAATACTGTGTCGTCTGCATGGCGTAGATTGTTTATATCTTCTTCTTCTTTTCGTTCATCCGGAGTGTTTTTTCAGATGTGATTGCGGTGTGTCTGTTATGCGCCCTTGGGCCGAAACCCGTAGGCCAACACATCGACTTTAGCGTGCTTTTTTGACCAGGTAGCATTCCTGGGAGACTCTCATTTTTGTGGTGGTATCTGCAACCATGCTGGCCAAGGTTGAACGGTCGAAGACAACGGTCATCCCTCAAAGGAAGGCAGGGACAGTCCATAGCATTTTCCGCCATCCAAGGTTGCTTCCATAGTTGCAGGGCCGACACATAACGCCCTGGATCTGGGCTCACCGAGGGAGATCGTCACGTCCTGCTCATGGCTGCTTTAAATCCTCACTTCAATATATTGGTCATTTCGTTTCCCCGGGTCATTCCCGCACAAACCAGACAGGTTTGCAGACGGCATCCACTCAGCGAGTTTTCGGACATGTGCTTGTCGTTGCGCCCATCAGAGCTTTTCCAGGCACAACAGACATTCGGAAAACTACCCAGTCAGAGCTGTTCCGAACAAGAGCGGCATTCGGAAACTAGGTAGTCAGAGCTGTTCCTAGCACGAGAGACATTCGGACGAGACATTTCACTCGGACGTAATTGCGTAGTGTCAATTTTTAGTTTGCCACCCGTAGGACGACACTTCCGGCTTCAGCGGGCATTTTTTAATGAGGTTAGCCTTCCTCTGGTTTCGAGGCACGTTGGACTGTTGTGATGTCGCTAACATCTCAGCTGGTCAAGACAGAACGATGAACGACATCGTGGTCGGCCCTCAAGGGAAGGCAGGGGCAGACCATGAGCATTCCCTCGCTATCCAAGGTGGCTTCCATAATTGCAGAGCCGGCACATATTGCTCTGTGACTGGGCTCACCCGAGGAGTTGCCCCGTCCTGCTCATGGCTGCTTTAGTTCCTCACTTCCATGTGTTGGGCAACTCGTTTGCCACTGATCGCTCAAGCACACACCAGGGACGGTCAGACTGCAAGCGACACCCACTCGGTAAGCTTTTGCTTTTGACTTCGGACCACGCAATAGGTTCGCTCGCCGTGCGTTCCATTTTTGCGTCATTGAGACGTTCTTCCACTTTTGTCTACACTCTATGAGTTAGATACAGTTTTCGCAGCCATTTTCTTCGACTGGGGCACTTTTTGACTTTTTGTACTCGCTCACTAGGTAGGCTACTTGTGCTGCCGGTTCAGCCCCTTACCTTCGTGCAGCGGTGAACGAGAAACGGCCTGGCCCTCTCATACGGGAATCTCTCATATCCCCTAGCTGAGAGTCTTCGAACTTCTATCAGACCAGAGCATGTAGCTTGCTCAGTATCACGCCTTTTTTTCGAAAGGTGGCTATAGGACCGGCTCTCAGGGCCGAGGGTTTGTGGCTTAGAGGCGTTCAGCCACAGCCCTCGACAGGGAGCCTTTAGATTGTTTATATTATAACCCCCGATTAGTATTCGTAGCTTCTCTTTAATCTCTCTCTCTCTCTCTCTCTCAATCTCTCTCTCTCTCTCTCTCTCTCTCTCTCTCTATATATATATATATATATATATATATATATATATATATATATATATATATATATATATATATATATATATATATATATATATATATATATATATATCTCATCTCATCTCATTGGCACCTTGCCGTCTTGACAGACGATAGTTTGTGCTTTAAAAAGGCATAATAACTTTTAACTATGGCGGTAGCGAGTGTGACTGATAAGGCCAATTTGCGCTGTAAATGTCCGTTCACAGTGGGTGCATGTGAACACGTGGTCATTTCCACCATCATGCACCATCTTACGTCTCAAACGCTTGGTGTGTGACTTTTCTGCAATAATTTTCTCCTTTGACTTTATTCCATTTCTGATATTTGCCCTCCATGCAACACGTTCAGCGGCGACTTGCTCCCAATGTGCATTATCAATGCCTGTATCAATCATGTCCCGCTTACACACATCTTTGTATCGTAGTAGAGGCCGACCCTGAGATCTCTTACCCATCTGTAATTCACCAAAAAAGATATCCTTTGGTATTCTACCATCATCCATCCTCCTAAGATGTCCTATCCATCTAAGTCTACGAAGACTGAGCATGGAATAAACTGTCACACAACCTGATCTTTCCAATACTTCAGTATTTGTGATTTTGTCTTGCCACTTAATACCAAGAATTCTTCGCAGACACCGCATATGAAAGCTATTTAAGTTGTTCTCTTGGTGTGAGTAAGTTGTCCAGGTTTCACTGCCATAGAGAAGAGTACTAAGGACACAGGCTTGATAGACAAAGGACTTTTGTTTTGGCAGTAAGCTTCCTGTTCTCCCAGACTCTTTTTCTTAACCTGTTCATTGTTGTTGCTGCCTTACCAATCCGGATGTTGATTTCCTGATCTAGGGATAATTTGCTATTTACCACTGATCCTAGATATGTAAAATGGTCTACTATCTCTAGTTCGGCGTCGTCAATAAAGATTGATGGTACCCCATGTGCACCTTGTGACATAATCTGTGTCTTCTTTTTGCTAATTGTTAAACCAAATTCAGAACAAGCATTGGAGAATGCAGATAGTAGACATTGCAATTCTTCCTCAGAGTGGGTCGTAACTGCAGCATCATCTGCAAAAAGCAACTCTCTGATCAGTACCCTCCTAATTTTGGTCTTAGCCTTCAATCTCTGAGCATTGTAGAGGCCGCCATCCGAGCGTGAGTGAATGTATATACCACCATCCTGATCATGAAATGCATATTTCAGTAGAAGTGAAAAGTATATTCCAAAGAGGGTGGGAGCTAGTACACAACCTTGCTTAACTCCACTCTTGATTTCAAATTCTTCAGAAGTTGCACCATCAAACTTGATTATACCCTTCATGCCTGTGTGGAACGATTCCACAATGGACAGAAGAGTTGATGGGCAGCCAATCTTCTTTAGTGCCTTGAACAGACCCTCACGACTGACCAGATCAAATGCCTTTGTGAGGTCGATGAAGGCAATAAACAGTGGTTGATTCTGTTCACGGCATTTTTCTTGCATTTGTCGCAATGAGAATATCATATCAGTGGTAGACCGGTTCTGTCGAAAGCCACACTGTGATTCGGGGTAGACTTGATCTCCTAGGACTTGAAGTCTGCGCAGAACAATTCTGGCAAATACTTTTCCAACAATACACAGAAGTGAGATACCCCTATAGTTGTTGCAGTCGCTCCGATCGCCCTTGTTCTTGTACAGTGTTATGATGCTTGAATCTTTGAAATCCTGTGGGACTTGTCCTTCACGCCAGCATAGCTCTATTAGCTGGTGGATCTGTATAGTGAGTGTGTCTTGCCCACTCCTGATAACCTCTATTGGAATCCCATCCTTACCTGGAGCCTTGCCAGATGCAAGTTCATTTATAGCACACTTAACTTCTGTTATGGTGGGAAGTGTGTCCAGGTGGTCAAGAGTTGGTAGAGCCTCTATGGCATTGAGGGCATCATCCGCTAGTTTGGTCTCACTTGAGTAAAGCTCCAAATAGTGCTCTACCCATCTGTCCATCTGCTGTTTCTTATCAGTGATGATTTCTCCAGTCAAGGTTTTCAATGGTGCACTTCTTTTGATCACTGGACCGCAGGCTTTCTTTATTCCTTCATACATGCTTCTTATGTCTCCCTTATCACTTGCGATTTGAATGGACTCACATAACTTGATCCAATAATCATTTGCACACTGCCTGGCAGCCTTTTGCACATCCTTCCTAGCTTGCCTAAGCTCACTCAGAGTGTTACGCGTTGGTCTTTCCTTGTTTCTTAAGAGAGCTTTCTTCTTCTTATCAATCAAGGGCTGCAGAGTCTCGCTGTTGGCCGCAAACCAGTCCTGCCTCTTATGATCCACAGTGCCGTAAACCCCTACGGCAGTTTTATAAAGAGTTTCCTTAATTTGACCCCACTTTTCATTTACTGTACAATTTTCTGGTGTATCAGTGAAAGCGTCTTCAAGTTGCTGTTGAAACTGAAAGCACTTTTCAGGATCATGAGTGTTAATAATATTAATCCTGAGGCTAGATTTGTGTTTAGCTGTGTAGATTCTCTTTGGTCTCAGTCTAACCCTTGCAACAACCAAAGAATGATCCGTATCACAGTCAGCACTGTGGTAACTACGAGTCAATGATATATGGTTCAGATGTTGTCTCCGTGTGATGATGAAGTCCAGCTGGTGCCAATGGCCGGATCTTGGATGTTTCCATGTGACCTTATGCATCTCTTTTGTTTTAAAAAAGGAGTTTGTAATACATAGGTCATTACTGGTGCAATGCTCCAGCAGCCTTTGCCCATTTTCATTCATGCGACCGATGTTGTATTTTCCAAGGCACACTGGCCATGAACTCGAGTCCTTGCCCACACGAGCATTGAAATCACCGAGCATATAAATGTAGTCAGATTTTGGAACTGCCTTGATCACGGAGTCTAACTCCTCATAGAACGAATCCTTCACATCATCAGAGGAATCGAGTGTCGGTGCATATGCAGTAATAATGGTGGCAAACCTACAAGAGGTTGCCAAGCGCAGGGATAATAGTCTTTCATTTCCTCCTGCTAGGAATTTCAATCATTCCCAGTAGCGAATTCTTCACTGCAAAGCCCACACCGTGTTGCCTTTTTTCTGCCTGCCCTCTACCCTTCCAGAAAAAGGTGTAGTTGTTTTCCCTGAGTGACCCTTCCTCAGCGAGGCGAGTCTCCTGCAGGCCAGCAATATCAATGTTTAGACGATTGAGTTCGGCATCAATCACAGCCGTTTTTCTCACATCGTCAATATTGGTCAAGTCAGTGGAAAATCCTGGACACATGGTTCTCACGTTCCAGGTTGCAAGCCGTAGCTTGAGGTTTCTATTTTTATTTTTGTTTGTACCTGGTGCATTGGTTTTACAGCCTGCGATTCAGATTTTGTCCTAGCCCCAAGCACCCATTGAAGCAGGCAGGCTGTGGCGGATCAGCACCCAATTGGCTGGGGGCTGCCCAGCTTGAGGCGGGCGGTAGCTGATCAGTGACACCTATAGGTGTCTCCCACCGTCAGAGGCAACGCGTGGCGCCCCATGTCTACGCCAACTGACAAGGACTTATAACCCGTAACAGTTGCCTCTCGCTTTGATTCCGAGACCAGTTAAGACCAGGGATGGAGTTATTGCCTCTCCATAGCACAAAGCCTGGGCTAAAATATAGAGATCATGTGTTGCCCATGCAGCATGATCCCTCTCTCGGCCTGCCTAGTTTACTCCAGAGGAAAGGTAACACCCCTACATCTGGAACAAGACAAGCTGCAGAAGCTGCCGGATCAGCAAAGCAATGCTCTAACTGTCCGCCTGTCGGAGCTTCGATCCTAGACCAGTCGCCAACCAAGGCTTAGGGCCTGGTCTGCCCTGCCATGACATTTTGTCTTTAGCTTGCATTTCCTCGCACCAGGGTAAGGCTTGTACCCTCCCAATTGCGCTCTTCCGCCCGAAGCCGTTGGCACAATGTGGGGTGTCGGGTTTGGTAAGCGCCGCCCAACGTTCAGCGCTAACAGAAACCAGGTAGTACCGTCTACTGTTATACGGTAGCTCAGTCATATCTGACTAAGACCTGACACCTATATATATATATATATATATATATATATATATATATATATATATATATATAATATATATATATATATATATATATATATATAGCGAGAAGAGAACTTAGTCTTATACCTAGCTTTATTTCTTCATAATCGCCCTTTAATTGCTGCTCCTTATTTCTAGTACATGTTCTGTATTATTCTGAGATCTTTCCAATCAGTATTGATATATTCCAACATTGTCATTAGTTCATCATGTTATACTTCAAATACCTTAATACAATCAACACAGTGTGCAGCCCAAGACAACTCGCGCTCGTTAAGTTTGCGTTCGCTCCAATTGTTTACTATGTGAAGCAGATACTGTTAAAAACAATCACAATCATCAATTACTTAAAGAACACGATGATTGAGCAATACTAAAAGTTGTTTTTGTTCCATGGGCTCAGCTACCAGTCTTCGGTGCCCCTAGGCTGCTATTGCATTTAAGAATAGTATGCTCAACATCATACTTATACGACAGAGTACGATCACAAATTACATCTAAATTTCCTAGCCTACTGCTTCTTGTAACGATCTCCTTTTCTTCCCAACGATCTCATTTAGTGAAACTCTAGGCAGGTCAGATTTCCCAGTGGCATTGTTCACTGGGCACCACAACACCTGGCTTCCCAGGGTTCACCACTTAATTGGTTTATACACAACATTCCACTATCTTCTCCAAAATTCTTGACATTTCATTGCTGTTTTGTATATTTGAAGTAGTCTGATAAACCAAGACATCATCTGCGAAAGTCATGCCTCGTCCTATTTCAAGGAGTTTTATTTGGATAACTTTCAAATATACACAGTGAACAGCACCGGCGACAGTGGAGAGCCCCGAGGTATCCCAGCACATGTGTGCATTGGTTCTGACTTCCATGTTCCCAACAATGGCGAGCCCCGAGGTATCCCAGCACATGTGTGCATTGGTTCTGACTTCCATGTTCCCAACAGTGGAGAGCCCCGAGGTATCCCAGCACATGTGTGCATTGGTTCTGACTTCCATGTTCCCAACAGTGGAGAGCCCCGAGGTATCCCAGCACATGTGTGCATTGGTTCTGACTTCCATGTTCCCAACAGTGGCGAGCCCCGAGGTATCCCAGCACATGTGTGCATTGGTTCTGACTTCCATGTTCCCAACAGTGGCGAGCCCCGAGGTATCCCAGCACATGTGTGCATTGGTTCTGACTTCCATGTTCCCAACAGTGGAGAGTCCCGAGGTATCCCAGCACACGTGTGCATTGGTTTTGACTTCCATGTTCCCAACAGAACAACACGATTATTTTCATCAATGCTGAAGCTACCCAATTCACCAGATAAGGGTTCACACAACTATTCAATAAACATTGCCTAATGGAAGAGAAATATACATCATAATGTACGTCTTTAAGATCTATTGTCACAGCAAATTGAAAAACATGCATTCTCGTCAACAAAAGACCGTCAATGAAGCGACAACAAAATGCAAACGGAGTGATAGTGTCTCTGGAAGCTATGATAATATTCTTGAAACTGTTAGCTAATGAGGAAAGTTGTAAAGGTAAAATTAAACTTTGATTTCTGCGGGATAATAATGGTGGAACAAGAATTTTCTGACAAACGATAGCATAAACTGCTTCACAATATAAATATATAGATACACAATATAAATGTTTAGATATAGATTTATATATTTAATTACAAACCGAACATGTATCCATTTGGTGAAATATGCCATGACATGTTCTCTGTTGTGTTCTTAGCTAAATTCAGTCATTTGGTTGTCAAGGTTACCTCTCAGAAATTGAAAACAATGTTTTCCTGTAGTGAATTTGAATAACGAAGACACAAACAATAGATTGCACGATTTATTGCCTGGCATATGTCACTGCATCTCGTCAGGTACTGTCGTGTCCTCCTTTAAAGTGTCGTCCCTGGAGTGAGGAGATCCGACACCCACATTATAATATTATTTTATTTTTTTCCCTCAATATTCTGGAGAATCCACCAGCTTCCGTCCAACACACTCCATCAGCCTATGGACACCTTTTCCTATCACTCTCACACTGTCGTACTATGCCCCCTTCTCATACTTCCCCAACGCAACATACTCAACAACTCTTGCTTCTAGAAATTAATAAAGATTAATTTATTAAAATAAAAGTGTAACGTGTATGAGACGTGTATGCGAAGAAAATGTGTGACGTGTTCTATAAAGTGTGTAGACTCTGTCTCTCAGACATCAACTCAGTCAGCTGATCACAGCAAAGATAGACCACAGCACGTTACATCAGAACAAGTACGTCTCACCCGTTGCCGGAACCATCTTGCCGGATAATGCTTTGCCTCTGTAGACCTCTGGTAATCCAATTTCATGAACATCCGAAATAGACACCGGTGGTATTAAGAGTTAATCAGGGACCGGTTGCACTCTACACAATGTCCGTTCCTAATGTTCCTAAGACAACTGCACAAGTCTTCTCTAGTGTTTACCCAGTTACTAAAGGTAATTGTTACTGTGATTGATCCTCCCTCGTGTCTATCTAGCCTCACTTAGCATGTCTAGTGTCCTATTACCCGAGATTATATAACACTAGGTAACTATTAGATTGTTCTCCGGTAGTTACTACTGTCTGATGCTGTATGGTGCATCTGTAATCATCACTATGTGTGGTGAATCAACGTCCTTTTAGCTTTTAGTTGCTTTCTGTATGCAACGTTATTGACTCTTGAACTGGTGTTCTTCAGAATGGGTTTTTTAAGTCTTTCCCAAAACTTGTTGAGTTTCCTTGGATCTGGTAGGGAACCTAGGATAGAAACAACACATCTGGTGATAGTACTAGTCACTGATCCTTTCGGCTGAGTGTAAGCCTATCACCTTGCTTAATGATCTTTAGCTAACTAGACTTAGTCATAGAGCAGATTAGCTACCCACCTAGAGCTGAATCAGGCTATGACAAAGAAAAAATCAGCAAACAGAATGCGGAACCCCGCCCACCAGGGACACCTACGGGAAGATCCCAATTATCCTTCATTACTCAACTAGTAAAGCTTATCAACACTTCACTAATCTATTCTAGCTAACAGAGCCAAGTATCACTTCCCTACTCTAGCTAGTTTCCACTAACAGTGCTAATCATCACACTATAGTTTAACAAGGCTACTGCCTAAAGTAATTATAACGAATATATTATAATAGGTTATACCTTAAATGGCACTACTGCAGTCCTATCAATCATATCTACATCTGCCATTATAGGCACGTGTAAAATTAAGTCACTAATTAACACACGGTAGATATTATTTCCACTAGGCGCTGCCGTGCCCTGGCACTCTGACTAAAGCATAATTTCAAGTCCTCCCTAGCTGGTCCCAACTCGAGTTTATATGGCAAACTACCCCAGTCAAGAACTATTTTCCTGGCTTTAGTCCAGTCAAAGTTGTCATCAATAGTTTAGATTCTCAAAACAAGCCAGCAAGTTTCTGTATACCCCCAACAACAGTTGCAAATAACCCCGTCAATCTTCTCGGTGCTCCGGAAACCAAGAATTGACATATGTACTGTCACTTCCGTGCTAAGTACTTCCGTTGTCCCTCTGATATGTTTTATGACTTGTCAAGGTGATATTTGATTCAGCGCACTCACTTCCTCCTCCCTCACCACCAATTTTGTATATGGGCTGACCCCACTGCTTCCATTTGTATTTAAATCTTGACAAACTGTCACGGCGCTGTCTCCATCACCACCAAATGTTTCAAAATCCGTTAGAGATTTACACGTGCAGCTACAAATATTGTCCTGAGATTTTGACATCCGCTGTGTTTTTCCAGTTAGTAAAAATAGATGTCGCTGGCTGATCATCCGCGTAATCAGAAAATCCTCCGTAATAATCAACCGGATAAACACACGGTTTCATTTTGTGACATAGGCCCCCTCCTAAGAGAGTAGTCCATCTCACTCTTCTCCACCGTGAGTTTAATCCAGATGATTCATTCTTCTTCTTCAGGAGCTGGGTGTCTTGACAAGAAATCCGCTCCAACATTTTCCTTCCCAGGAATGTACTCTACTGTGAAATTATACGGTTGAAGTAACAACGACCACCGCATCAAACGTGCGTTGAGCTTCTGAGAAGTAGCCAGGAACATCAGGGGCTGATGATCCGACTGGACCCGAAACTTAACTCCATACAAATATGGCTGAAATTTTTGCACTGCCCATACGAGGGACAAGCATTCTCTCTCGACGGTTGAATAATTCCTCTCCGCCGGTAGAAGTTTCTTACTTGCGTATGCTACAGGTTTCAAAACCGAAGCATCGTCTTTTCCTTCCTGTAACAAAGCGGCTCCAATTCCAATTGCACTCGCATCCGTTCTCAACACAAATTGTTTGGAAAGGTCAGGGAGCTGTAATACAGGTTTGCTGACCAAGGCCTCCTTTAACTGACTATAGGCATTCTCACATTCTGGTGTCCAAATGATTTGGTCCGGTAATCCCTTTTTCAAGGTTTCCGTCAACGGAGCTCCCAGTTCAGTGAAATGTGGGATAAATTTGTGGTAGAACCCACACAACGAGAGAAAAGATCGCACATCCTTCTTCGTTTTTGGCCTTGGTGCATTTCTGATTTTCTCCAGGTTCTTCTCTTCTGGAACAATGTGTCCTGGAGTGATGGTGTGACCTAGAAATTCCAGAGTTTGGTAACCAATCATGCACTTGGTTGGACGAGCAGTAAGCCCTGCTTCCTTGAGTCTATTAAACACTCTCTCCAAGGATTGTAAGTGGTCATCCAAGCTGTCACTGGAAATCAGAATA
Organism: Cepaea nemoralis; assembly: GCA_014155875.1. Classification (NCBI taxonomy): domain Eukaryota; kingdom Metazoa; phylum Mollusca; class Gastropoda; order Stylommatophora; family Helicidae; genus Cepaea; species Cepaea nemoralis. Next base: position 14,765 of record JACEFZ010020520.1, read on the forward strand.
TCATCCATGAAAGAGATGATGGACGGATCCTTTAACGGATCTAGTAAAGTCCTCATCCTGCGTGTAAACACACTAGGTGCATTGATGAGTCCAAAGGGCATGACCTTGAATTCGTAGTGTCCACTGGGTGTACTGAAAGCTAACAGTGGTCGAATCTCCGGTTTGACTGGTATCTGATAGTACCCCCGACTCAGATCCACCTTTGAAAAGTACCGAGCCTTATGGAGCCTAGCGAATAACTGAGTTGGATTCGGCAAAGGTTCCACCTGAAACTGTGTATGACTGTTCAGAAGTCGGTAATCTATACACAACCTGTGTTCTCCACTTGGTTTGCGTAACAAAACTACCCCCGCATTGTATGGGGATGTGGATGGTGCAATCACGTCATCCTCCAACAGTTTTTGTATTTCCTCCTCCAGGGCCTTTTCTTTAGAGAATGGCACTGGGTAAACCTTTTGGCGAACAGGCTCCTGTGTGGTCAAAGTCATCTCGAACTCCACCAACCTCGTTCGTCCTGGTTTATCAGTCAGTATCTCCTTATGAGACTTGAGAACCTGGGTTATCCTTTCCCTCTCCTGTGAGGTCAGATCAGGGTTCACTTGCACATCCCTATAGGTTTCCTGGTGTACTAAGGGATATTCCCTGCCCTCGCTGGTTCCCACTTCTGTCTCCACTGCAACTGCCATTGCCATGAGGTGAGCTGCCTTGTCTCCGGGTCTCTCTTCGTATTTCCGCAAGAGATTGATATGGAAAATCTTCGACTTTCCCCGGATCCGGATTTGATAGTTGGTTCTGGATATTACCCTTTCCACGGGAAATGGTCCTTGCCAACCTATCTCCAGTTTGTTGTTTCCCGTTGGGAGTAGCAACAAGACTTTATCTCCTACCTCTAGAGATCTTTCTTTAGACCTACGGTTGTAGTAAGCCGCATGTCTTTTCCTGGCCTTTTTCAAGTTTTGATTTGCCAGAGTCCATCCCTTATGGAGTTTTTCTTTCAGTTCCTCCACGTATTGATAGGATGAGATCACTTCTTCTGACGTCCCCTCTTCAGTCCAACTCCTCAACATGGCTTCCAACGGTCCTTTGATTGGACGACCAAACAGCAACGTAGCGGGTGGTAGTCCTGTTGAGCCATGAGGAACTTCCCGATAGGCAAAGAGTGCTGCTGGGATATATTCATCCCACCTATCAGGTTTTTCCTGCGCTAGTTTCCTGAGCATTGTCATCAACGTGCCGTTGAAACGCTCTACTTGTCCATTGGCTTGAGGGTGGTAAGGGCTGGTATGTATGTGGTTAGAGTGAAACACCCTAAATACCTCCTCCATGAGTTTTCCACAAAACTGAGATCCATTGTCCGTCAGAATTTGATCCGGAAAGCCTAATCTGGTAAAGGCCTCCATCAGTGCGTCCGCCACTCGTTTCGAGTCAATCGTGGTCAACGGTATCGCCTCACCCCACATTGTACAGCAATCCACCATTGTGAGTATATACATGTTCCTCTTCCTAGTCCTGGGAAGTGGACCCACGATATCGATGGCTACCCTCTCGAAAGGAGAGTTCATGATGGGCATCTCACCCAACATCACCGGTGCTGTCCAGTGTTTCGGTGCCACCCTCTGGCACTCAGGGCATGACTTCACATACCGACGCACATCATCTGTCATTCCCGGCCAATAGTAGTGGCAGGAAATCCGCTGCATGGTGGCGGCAATACCCATGTGTCCACTAAAGGAGATGGTATGCCCCATATGAAGAATCTGGGACCGGTGAGCTTTCGGGACGACCAACTGACCGTATAGGTTGTCTCCCCTTCCTGCTCTCCTGTAGAGTATCCTATTCTTCATGTAGTACTGCCCCCGTCCTGGTGGATCAGCACTTTTCTGCAGCTTTTTGTAGCAAGGACGTAAAGTATCATCCTCACTCTGGGCAGTTCGTAGCTCCCCCGGCATTGGGTTGGTCACAATTGCGTCTGCCTCTTCCGTTTTCGTCTGAGAGCGAGTCTGCATTGCTCCCATATGAATTGGCTCCCTGGGCATTCCCAGAAAGACATACCGGCAACCTAGGATGACTGGAAAAATGGGATCGGTCAATACAGCGGCCTTAATGGTGCCGGTGACGTACCTTGACCGAATCTCCACATTAGCAATGGGCAACTTCATGGTTACAGCACTCTTCTGTGCAGGCTGTATCTCCAAGGTTTCACCTGTGAATTGTTCTGGATGTACTAGATCCGCAGAAATCACGGCCTCCCCGTCCAGTCCTGTGTCGTATAAACACTCCACTTGACGACCGTTAACCTCTACCAATTCCACTACAGGTGGTTTTTCCTGGTCTGGAGTCTCTTCCTCGGCCTCGACCTGTTCGGTGGGCTCCACCTTAGGTTTCCCTGAGCACACGACGAATTGAGTGTCTCCTGACTTTCCCCTGCAGTCAATAGCATTGTGCGTGTTTGACTGACATTGGTTGCACCATTTCCCTGTCCTAGATTTTCTATTGTCGGACTTGAATGAGCTCTCCTGGTGGCGAGCTTCCTTGTTGACCTTGGCATTTTCCGTGACAACCTCCTTGGAAGTCACTTGACATGCTGCAAAGTGAGGGTTCTTAGCCTTCGATTTGCAGTCCCTCGTATTGTGAGAGGGTGACTTACAAATTGAACACCACTTCTCCGACCACGGTCGTTTAGGTGTAGAGCTTGAAGTGCTCTTGCTTCCCTCCTTCTTCTTCTCTGAACTATCCTCTGATTTTTGCCCATAAGGTTCCCACTTTTTTGTTCCTGAGTTTTTGGCTTTCTTCTTGTCATGTTTCTCTTGACTTTTGGTGTTGGTGGAAAGGTTTTCCCCTGCCTCCCCATGTACCTCGACGAACCGTTCTGCTAATTTATTCACGAGGTCAATACGTTCCGCTCCTTGTTCTCCCAGGAACGTCCTGAGAGGTTTAGACATTTGCTTCTTCAGCTGGTCGACCACCATGAGCTCTTCCAGACTCTCATAGTCATGTGCGAACCCAGCCAAATCCATCCACTTATGGAGATAAGATTTAAGACGCAAACTGTAGGCGGCAAACAACTCTCCCGGTTCTCGTTTCGCTGCTCGAAATTTTTTCCGGTAGGTATGTGACGTAACCTCGAATCGTTTCAGCAGAGCCGTCTTTAACTCATCATAATTGTTCTCATGTCCTGGTGGCAGGCGAGTATAAACCTCGTATCCCGTCCCGCGTAATCCCTGGGATAGCTTAAGATTCCATTTGTTACGCTCCAGACCCATAGCAACTGACATAGCCTCGAAGCGTTGAAGGTATTGATCAATCTTCTCTTTGTCCTCCTCGTAGACCGCTAAAGGAAACTTCATAGCATGGTACCCATGTCCACCTACTGGTGTTGATCCTGGGATGGAGGAACCTCCAACTGCTCCCTCAGTTTCTCCATTAGATTGACTCTTCAACTCGAGTTCCCTCATCCGGTACTCGTGCTCCCTTTTCTGTGCTTCCTGTTCAGCTTCTAATTTCCTAGCTGCTTGCTCAGCTTCAAATTTCCTAGCTGCTTGCTCAGCTTCCAATTTCCTAGCTGCTTGCTCAGCTTCCAATTTCTTAGCTGCTTGCTCAGCTTCCAATTCCATCCTTCTCAATTCCAGCTCGGCCTTTCGATCTTCCCTTTCCGCTTGACGATACTCTCTCTCAACTTCTTGTATGTAATCCGTTAGAGAAGACCCAGCCAATCCCATTTCTTCCCCCTTGCCTTTAATTCTAACGTGCTAAGTTTAGGGGTGGCCATTATACAGAGAGGTAAGCTAGCAGGTCTAGTACAATATAACTGCAAATTACTATACCGATATATGAACAAGTACTATAAATCTAGATATTACCATGCACAGCACATTCACGCAGTGACAAGAGTAGAATCAGGACCACAGACCTATGCAGACGTGTGAAGTGTGAACAGGTAAGATATTAGTCCTAACCCCTATCCACATTCACTCTAGCTGGATTCTCCAAAATGATATCTCCCTCTTATAACTAAGGATCCCGTGTCAAGGGACCCCGTTGTCAGAAGATCCCCCTGTCAAACGTTCCTGCTTGCAGGAGATCTCGCTGTCCAGGGATTCCGTTTACTGGAGATCCCGCTGTCCAAGGATCCCGTTTACGAGAGATCTCGTTGTCCAAAGATCACGTTTATGATAGATCCCGCTGTCCAAAGATCACGTTTACGAGCCCCCAATAATGTCGTGTCCTCCTTTAAAGTGTCGTCCCTGGAGTGAGGAGATCCGACACCCACATTATAATATTATTTTATTTTTTTCCCTCAATATTCTGGAGAATCCACCAGCTTCCGTCCAACACACTCCATCAGCCTATGGACACCTTTTCCTATCACTCTCACACTGTCGTACTATGCCCCCTTCTCATACTTCCCCAACGCAACATACTCAACAACTCTTGCTTCTAGAAATTAATAAAGATTAATTTATTAAAATAAAAGTGTAACGTGTATGAGACGTGTATGCGAAGAAAATGTGTGACGTGTTCTATAAAGTGTGTAGACTCTGTCTCTCAGACATCAACTCAGTCAGCTGATCACAGCAAAGATAGACCACAGCACGTTACATCAGAACAAGTACGTCTCACCCGTTGCCGGAACCATCTTGCCGGATAATGCTTTGCCTCTGTAGACCTCTGGTAATCCAATTTCATGAACATCCGAAATAGACACCGGTGGTATTAAGAGTTAATCAGGGACCGGTTGCACTCTACACAATGTCCGTTCCTAATGTTCCTAAGACAACTGCACAAGTCTTCTCTAGTGTTTACCCAGTTACTAAAGGTAATTGTTACTGTGATTGATCCTCCCTCGTGTCTATCTAGCCTCACTTAGCATGTCTAGTGTCCTATTACCCGAGATTATATAACACTAGGTAACTATTAGATTGTTCTCCGGTAGTTACTACTGTCTGATGCTGTATGGTGCATCTGTAATCATCACTATGTGTGGTGAATCAACGTCCTTTTAGCTTTTAGTTGCTTTCTGTATGCAACGTTATTGACTCTTGAACTGGTGTTCTTCAGAATGGGTTTTTTAAGTCTTTCCCAAAACTTGTTGAGTTTCCTTGGATCTGGTAGGGAACCTAGGATAGAAACAACACATCTGGTGATAGTACTAGTCACTGATCCTTTCGGCTGAGTGTAAGCCTATCACCTTGCTTAATGATCTTTAGCTAACTAGACTTAGTCATAGAGCAGATTAGCTACCCACCTAGAGCTGAATCAGGCTATGACAAAGAAAAAATCAGCAAACAGAATGCGGAACCCCGCCCACCAGGGACACCTACGGGAAGATCCCAATTATCCTTCATTACTCAACTAGTAAAGCTTATCAACACTTCACTAATCTATTCTAGCTAACAGAGCCAAGTATCACTTCCCTACTCTAGCTAGTTTCCACTAACAGTGCTAATCATCACACTATAGTTTAACAAGGCTACTGCCTAAAGTAATTATAACGAATATATTATAATAGGTTATACCTTAAATGGCACTACTGCAGTCCTATCAATCATATCTACATCTGCCATTATAGGCACGTGTAAAATTAAGTCACTAATTAACACACGGTAGATATTATTTCCACTAGGCGCTGCCGTGCCCTGGCACTCTGACTAAAGCATAATTTCAAGTCCTCCCTAGCTGGTCCCAACTCGAGTTTATATGGCAAACTACCCCAGTCAAGAACTATTTTCCTGGCTTTAGTCCAGTCAAAGTTGTCATCAATAGTTTAGATTCTCAAAACAAGCCAGCAAGTTTCTGTATACCCCCAACAACAGTTGCAAATAACCCCGTCAATCTTCTCGGTGCTCCGGAAACCAAGAATTGACATATGTACTGTCACTTCCGTGCTAAGTACTTCCGTTGTCCCTCTGATATGTTTTATGACTTGTCAAGGTGATATTTGATTCAGCGCACTCACTTCCTCCTCCCTCACCACCAATTTTGTATATGGGCTGACCCCACTGCTTCCATTTGTATTCAAATGTTGACAAACTGTCACGGCGCTGTCTCCATCACCACCAAATGTTTCAAAATCCGTTAGAGATTTACACGTGCAGCTACAAATATTGTCCTGAGATTTTGACATCCGCTGTGTTTTTCCAGTTAGTAAAAATAGATGTCGCTGGCTGATCGTCCGCGTAATCAGAAAATCCTCCGTAATAATCAACCGGATAAACACACGGTTTCATTTTGTGACAGGTACATACTGCAGAAATCACACAACATAAATTGAAATAACTAGATACATCCTTCGATCTGAAATATACACACATGCGCACAGTAATGTCGATTGCCTACCACGGTAATTTTAAACTCACTAACATGTCTTTCTGTTTGCACAAGGCCGGCTTATGCAGGTTGATCACTATGGCTTCAGCAAACCTTAACAACCAACTACTCTGTGTGTTGAACAACACACGGAAGGTACTGTCTCTTTCAACCACATGACTACTCTCGAGCACGTGTCTCGCGACCGATGAAGCAGGACTGTTCCGGTGTGTCGGCCTGCCTAGGCTACCATCTTTTGTATGTAGTATCTTGCCCACCCAGTTCGGAATGTGTTTCAACACCCTGTTATGTAACTGTCGCTCTGTTCTACCTATGTAGATGGCCTCGCACCTGCATGTAAATTGGTAATACAATTCGATTTGTTGTACAAAGCTACAGGTTCTTTAACTGCTGGGGTTGGGATCGGCGTGGTTTTGTACCTGATAACCGGAGTTGCAGCACAGAATGTTCGCCCGACTGCTGTACCTACGTACTCAACAACATTGAAACGGAGGCCCTTGCATACGGATTAAAATTCTGCATAAAGCCCAAACATATTAACCGTGTTGAGTCGCAAGCACAGTTTAAAATGTTGTTTGATCAAGTCTCCAAGTTATCACCTACTTCTGCTGAGTCGGTCGGGTGGCTGAAGGCCAGACTGGTAGATTTAGAACACCAGTATCGCACAACACCCTCTAAACAGACATGTCAGGTGACCAACGAATCACCTTACTGCTTTAAAAGCGTTAAAGGCTAACAAAACCCTCGTAGTATTGAAACCTGACAAAGAGGAAAATGGAAGAAATATTATCAGATTAATCTAAATTCAGGGTACATCAAAAAGTCATCAAGTCGGAGGACCTGGATGCAAAAATGAGGAAAGAGATCCTGTCACTTGTGAATGAGGGACTCATCAGTGAGGCCACAGCAAAAACGCTCACACCGCGTGGCTTAAAACTCCTCAGATGTATGGTCTATCCAAGCTTCACAAGCCCGGCATCCCGCTAAGACCGATCATGTCCATGGTTAACTCTGCACAACACCTAATGGCGAGATGGCTAGCTGAAATTTTAAAGCCATTACGACAGTCCTTCGAACCAAGAACACTCAGAGATACATTCGAATTGGTGGAATTATTGGACACTAAGGACATACATAATAAACACATGGAATCTATGGATATTGCCTCCTTATTCACTAATGTGGCTGAAGGGCTTGCGAACGCGGTTTGTGAGCCCGTATACCCGGGTTCGAAACACGGCGGTGCTGGTTTTTTCGAAAAAGGTATAGAGGCCGGTAGTTCAGAAAGTAATGGCAAACTACTGAACGTAACACTTGCCTAGTACATCAACAGCAGCTGAAAATGCTGGTGTTGACTGCAACGTCCCGTAAGGGATACGCAACACAATTCACTAACGTTCCATTAGATGAGACCGTGAATATAATTAGTGAACGCATTAGAGACAAACAACTAAAACTAGGCATACCATCAGCTATCCTAGAGAGGCTATTAAAATTATGTACTGCCAACATTCAATTCAACTTTCTAAAAAAAAATTCATACTGCCAAATTGACGGAGTGGCCATGGGGAGTCCGTTTGGACCTATTCTAGCAGACATCTTCATGGCACATTTAGAAGAAAATAGATCTTCAGACATCAATAACTTGGCCTTCTACCGTCGTTACGTGGACGATATACTAATTTTTCACCAC
>JACEFZ010020521.1:0-40339 GCA_014155875.1 Cepaea nemoralis
ATACTTTTCTTGCAAGCTTATGTCCCATTCAGTTATTAACCGACCCTATCAAGTGTGTTATCTTATCTTATTAGGTTAAAAATGTTCTCATTATACACTGTATGTGATTGTTTTAGCATCTTCAGGCTCAATTGTGTTGGTGTTAATTAAAGATCACTTTCATTGCATACGGATGTCCCCATAAGCACTTTAGTCTCCTCTAACAAATCACACAAGGAGAATTTCAACACAGTCCATAAGCTCGAAAGCATGAACAGTGACAAAACTTTTTATTACTTTCAAGTATCAACAGCTTAAGATGAAATGAATTAAAATAACAGCTGCCTGGGACAGGGGGAGTTAACAAATAAATCTTTGGAGTTCTGCATGGTTAAATGGATAAGAGCGCTTGTTTTCAAACATCCTGTGTGTTGATGCCGAGGTAGCGGGTTCAACCCCTACACTGGTCAATTGGACTAAAATGTTGACTTCTCACCTTTGACACGAGGACGTAAATTACAAGTACCTTAGAAGTCAGAGTGGGTTTGCCTTGATGGCAAGGGATACTGGATACAGGGAAAGCTAATCGACACACAAAATTCAATCCAGTTCACTAGAAGTATATGTATGGACTACACTTGCGTTCAAAGCGAGTGAACACAAAGAATAAAAGAAATCTTTCTAAACAAGCCTTTTGTGTTTTACATTATCCTAGGGATAAGCCAGGTAAATAGATTTATATAGTATCTACAATGATGTTTGAAACTTAGCTTCAGGTAAAAAAAAACCTATGCCTATTAGTATTTTGAAACGATTGGTGTTACTTTTGCTGCAATCATTACTAGCTTCAGTTCGCTAACTTTAGAAACCATTGAGACAATTGAAAATGCCATTTGTTTATTATGAGAACTTTTGTATTTTCTTATTTGCTACTTCATTGCTACTCTGATATAATGAAAAGCCAGATAGTTCCGTTTAAAGACTAGTAAAAAAATGTATAGCACAGGACCTTATTATTTGCCTCGAGGCAAGTTGAGTATATAATGCTAGTCTCATGTTCTTGTACACTAAACGACACTCAGTATTTACTGATTGGTCAATATATTTACTTCTCAGGGCATTTCCTGGTAACCATCTAGGCTGGTTCTAGAGAAGCTGACAGCGAACTGTGCTGGCAATATTATGAGCAAGGTCAGATGTAGGTTAGACACCAGAGTTAGATACCAGGGTTCGTCAGTTGCCAAAGTGAAGGAACGGCTGGACACATATTCCTCCTTGCTTTCAGGCATAGAAAATGTGATGGCACTATCACATCACAGGACCATAGCAGGAAGCTGCTTCAGACAATTAAAAAAACTAAAATTAAATCTAGGCTGGGTCGACCTGGGGATCTATGTTAATGTTTGAAAATCCATCTCGATTGGGATATTCAAAGACTGGGATAACATTTGGTTTGAACTTATCACTACAGCATCTATTAATTTAACTTTCTCACTGACCAAAAATTTATATTTTAGAAATTAATGTGGTGGTTTCCCCTGACTTCGCACATTCACACATAAGATGTCCATGCTATAAATATTTGATTGGGAAGCTATTTCTTTTTTTTTTTAAATTATTTTACCAGGACTGTGGCCTGGAAAGGCCTGCTCTTATAGTTGTATACTTTGTATAAATATATGAAGAAATGTTTGCAAAATGTATGGCTGAAGCATACATCAGTGAGACAGTATACTAATTGTGAGTATATATTTGGAAAATGTATTCATGAACACATTTGTTGTAATCCTTCTGTTCATATGAATAAGATTTATTGCCTTTGTTTTAATAGTTATCATAGATCTCTAATAGGATTTCATTCTTTCTTTATGCTGCATTTTTAAAGTATATTGCCTGCCTACCTCTTTTTGACTACTTTCTGATACTTAATTGCTGTTATTCAGCCACCTTTTAATTATGGTTATGTAACATTGACTACTGTTATTATTTTTCACCTAATTTTTATTAATCATTGTTGAATGTCTGTTGGGGTTTATTTTTGGGGTGCATGATTATTCTGGTTATAAAGTTGTCAATAGTCAAGTCAGTCAAGGATCCTGTTACAAGCTGATTCTGATTCCTTTGATTCTAATAAAGTAACAGGCTTATATAATAATGTGATTTTGTTTCTTTTGATTCTGCCTTATGTTTAACATCAGCAGCATAGATGAGTAAGTAGTCGCTAGCTATATTTATAGCATTATCTTCATTGGTTTCATAGTGACTTGAATATTTCAAGTAATTTTGATGTGATTTCTGGCAATTTATATAACAGTATCACTCCAGAAAATGTTCACTATTTGTTCTGTCCCAGACAGATACACTTTTTAAAATAATAAATGCTTGGGTTTGAAGGAGTTAATATATGAACGAGCTGGGCAGAATAAGTTCAGCAATGACCGGCTTTGGGACACAAGGCGTTAGATTTTAATTAGGACAGTACTCTGGAAGGTTAACCCGGTCAACAAACACTATGTTGGCACGTTTTATTGTTCCTCTTTATTATGGACATCTGTCTGTCAAATCTGCAACCAAGTTTGTCCCATCCTCCTGTCCGTGTTGTGTCTATAGGTAAAGATAAAGGTAGCCCCATGTCAGATAAGTCACTTGGTTGAAAAGTGTTAAATCTTCACATATCCTGTTCTAAGCCGTGACATGATAAGGTCGAGAGGTCAATTTCCTTTCTTCCCAGATACTATTAGAATAATCTGAAATAATAAAATTATGTTAGAAAATCAGAAACATTGAATAACAATAAAACCTACATATATCAGTTATAACCCAGCATTGTTGAACAGAATATTGTTGGTGCAAATACAATAACATGGTCTCTAGATGTCCAAAGAACACATATATATTATTTTATGACCTCCAAATATCTTCTGGTGAAATGTGATTGTTAAGTGTGTCTCAGATTTGCATGATGTTGAAACCAGGACTCTCATAACATTGGTTAGCTGCCGTGAGTGGTGCTTCAATGACTGTTGAAACTATTTGACACCTTAATTATATGTATTATTATAACAGCTCTCTGAGTGTTTCTTTGCGCAGATATGTATAGATACACTTTTAGATACACTCTGGCTATTCAGTCGCAATAAACAGAATGGTGACTGTTCCCAGGAAATTCCTGTCCACCTCTTCAGGCGCAAACAATCACAAAGAACACTATCTCTCATGTTGCGGATTGTTCAGCTTGCTTGTTATTTAGAAACTAACATTGTGTGATTTCACTTGAATAAATTATTAGATTGTGTTTCCTTGTTTTGTGTGCCTAAATATGATAACAGGACATTTTTTTTTTTAAATTGCCAACATTTTGTTCATTTCCTTGCAGTTAAATACACCAGAGTGTTTCCTGTACATGCTGTCATAAGATGTACATTTCAGACTATGCAGAGAGTGTCTGTGTGTGGTGTGGTGTGTGTGTGTGTGTGAGAGAGAGAGAGGGGGGGGGGGGGGGGGGGGGGTGAGTGTGAAAATGTGGGTTTTTAAAATAAATTTGAAGCTTGTTTAAAGTGTCTTTCTGCCTCTTGAATTTATTTTGTCATGTTTATAAAATGGATAGATTAGGTTGTAATGTTTGTGTTACTGGTGAGTATTTTCTGTTGTATTATTTCCTTTTCATTTGCATTTTTTTTGGTAGTCTTTGTTTAGTGACCGTTCATTTTTGTTTTGTTGTGAGGTCAAGATCAGCCTAACCTCAAAGTATATATTTATGTAAAACGTAAAATAATAATGGTTTTGCTTCTGCTAAGTTACAATATTATGACCTGGGGTAGCCAGTTCCAGTCCTCGTTGTCTTTTTCTTCCCTAACGAAAATAAGATTAGGAATTATGGATAATAAATAGAAATAATGGTCATAAACTAAAGGCCACTGAGACGTAGATGGAAGCCACTGTAGCAGTTACATAAATAAACACACATAGTATTGTTTGGCGCTCACAGAAGGAGAAGAAGGAAGTAGAGACTAGAGGACGCACTAGACATAAATTTTGAAAGCTATAGCTAGCGACCTGAATTCGAACCTGTCACCTCCAAATGACTACAGCGCCTTGCTGTAGGAACAAGTGTATTGCGACGCATGACCAACTAGACACTCCAAAAAAGTGTCTTCATTAGTCATGTCTATCATACACATGAACCTACAACTATGGAATACGGACATACTTAGTATCAAACTATTGAGATAGCTCCATAGGTCTCATAATTTATATTAAACCAGCATAGGTCAAATAACAAACACATCGGACCGTAATGCTGTGTCTAGTATATGAACAAACATTTAAAGAAGAGAAATGATTGGTCGGTTCTAATGCTGTACACGTATTACACAGGGAATCAATTGGAGAACAGGTTGAGGCCACTGAGACAGTTACATAAATAAACACATATAGTAATGTTTGGCACTCACAGAAGGAGACGAAGGAAGTAGAGACTAGAGGACGCACTAGACGACATACAATTTGAAAGCTATAGTTGCCGACCTAACTCGTGATGACCATCATGTATGGGAGTTACTCCGCTAGCTCCTTAACAGAGCATCGGAAGACACTGTAGCACGGTAGTTAGCATGAGGCTTACTCGTCATGTGTTCGAATCCCTATCGAGACAATTTTTTTTCTCAGCTGATATGGGCTAACAAATCCCTCCAGACTAAAAGTTAGTACCAAAATATGTCCATGAAAGTAAAGGCGATTGGCATGAGTTTGACCACGTCAACAATCGAGTGCCGACTGGTCTATAAATATGACACTGACACTAGCACCATATACCCAATTCGCGTAAATGCATGTAAATTGGTCCGTTGTTGTTTTTACTGTTTTACTGAGGCGTGGTTCTTTCGTGGTTGGTGAAGATCACGAGAGAAGATGCTGGACAGTTTGACGTCGTGGAATAGAGGAATGTCGAAATGATTGACGACACAAGATACAGAAGGTTGTGAGTAGACATAATCACTACCGCTTCAAGGCATGGACTATAAGAAGAATGTTCTTTCTTATTATACTAAGAAGGCCACTAGCAACTAACAGACAGATGACCAATTACTATAAGAGGCAAAGCCACGAGACAGATTATTACCAATATCAGAACTTTATGATCGTCAAGTTTTGAAAGCAGCAGAACTGGAGAATTCTGTGACAAGTGAACGGGTTGATGATGCTAGTGACAGAGGATGACCAAAGCCGAAAATGCTAGTAGTTGAGTTAGCAGATTGACACAGCAGATCATCAGTGGTTGAAAAGGACGCCAGAAACCATAGCAGGACTTGGTGTGGCCCTGTGTTTAACGTTGCGATTAACCCCAAGTTGATTTTGTAGGCAATTTACATTCAGTAGTTTTGCAATAATTTCTAAACGAGAAGTTAACGTTTTAATCCAACTGACCTGTGTGTAGAATCAACCCATTGCCTCCGCCGTCAGCGCACACGAAGTTTGGGTGTGAGTTTGATAAACCTCTTGGCCGCGCTGACCTCTTGCTTTAGCTTTGGGGATAGGGAAGCTCTGTTTCACAATTCCCCGACATAGTGAGTCGAGGTGTTCGAAACACGCTATGGGCAATTTGGAAGTAAACCGCTTTGTGTTATATTCAACGGTATCCAGGTTCAGCATCATGGTCTTCCACTTATGCCGTCAAGTGTCATTGCGTGTGATTGTAGAATGTCTTTGATACCGTCAATCCACTGTCTTCTCGGGCGCCGTAGCTCTCGTAACAGATGTTCTTTGATGTAGGGCCAGTGCTGGTAGTTGGTGGGGTATCCAGGTTAATGTTTAAAATAACCACCTCGATAGAGATTCAAACACATGATAAGCCAGCCGGCAGGCAAGCGTAACAGAGGCATCTTAGGTTTAAATGTACTGGTTTACAGGTGCTCAGATTCTAGCCACACTTATATATGAGAGAGAGAGAGAGATCGGGTGCACTAAGCCACAGGCTTGGCGAAACAGTACAACGCGAATGGCCAAATGGTGTCACGTTTCGTTTTGTTAGCCCGCCTGCGAGATGATTTCTCTGCGTCATCTTGCTGTTTTGTCTATTCCCTCCATAGTTCTATATGTTTACTCTTTGACCAACATTAGCCAGTTTCCTAGGCCTTTGTTGAATCTGTACTCAGAATCTAATGGTGGTCGTGGTATCGATTGTAATTATATTTAATTAAATAAAGAGGAGCGGCTGGTTGAGTGACTAGAGTATCGGGCTCTCCTTTGAGAGACGATGGTTCGAATCCTCAGTAAGGTGTTGATTTTTTTTTTTTTAAGTCGGGGGTAAAAAGAAAACCCTAACCTGTACAGCTCGCGGTGACTGCATTGGGCTAGGTGGCCTTAATTATCCAGGCTCAAGACCCCCTCCCCCCCCCCCCTGTCCTACACGGTGTAGGCTACACTGCAAGGTACTAAATGCAATAGATAACAGTTTATTTATTTATTTATTATTTTACAATTAAACCATGACAATTGACGTTTTTCTGAGGTATGTTCATATCTTTCAACGACTTCGTGACGATCGCATGCAGTATGACAATGAATTGCAAGGATGTCGGTTCCATAAAACTACATAATACGTCACATATTAATAAAGAAACGAATCAGAAATGCGCACTTTTCACCGCCTTAAATGACGAAGAGTTAATCCAATCTTCCCCACAACCAATTTCAATAAATTACGAGTATACTACCTACGATAATTAGTACCAATCCCACGTTCTTCGGTTGTCACAGCATGCTATGATTGGGTAAGGACAACTTAATTAAAACTTCCAAGACAACAAACGCCTCCTCTATTGTCTCGAGATTAGTTCCTACATCCTGTGTAACAATGGAGATTGGGGATATGGTATGAATTCAGCAAAAGACCATTCACTCCATTTTACATTGTTTTATCCAGTAGCTGTTCACATCCTTGCCTAACACTCGTATATTTACAGGTTGTTGCAGCATGTCTCTGTAGGGAAGTAATTATACCGTCTGCCTCGCGCATTGAAGGTCGGGGGGTTCTTTCGCCAGACTGTGTTATTCAGACCACTAGTGCAACTCTCCGGAGAAATGTAATGGTGTGCTGCCGTACAATCTAACTGGAAATTAGTGGACGGAAGGATTAGATATGTTTGTTGTTTGTCCATCAAGAATGATTGATGACCATTCATTTCATCCAGTGGAGTTGAAAGTATGGAGCCGTGAGTTATAAGATTGCCGATAAGACCTATTTTGGCTCGAAATGTTCTTTACCAATGTGGGCAAAGAATGTTTGACATTCCAGGAGGAGGATCTCCTGCAGTGGTTTTTATGTCCAGCCTTTTCTTCACAGCTCTTGCAGTCCTGGCTGCTTCACAAGTGACTGCACCCTTGCGTCATGATGTACGCCACGAATTTCGGTCTTTGGCAGCAGTCTTCCAAGTGTCATGATGAATTCCAAAAGCTTTTGAGTGAGATTCTCAGTGTCTTTAAAACGTTTTCTCTGTCCGTCTTAGGAGTGTTTACCACAACACAGCTCGTCGTAAAAAAAATATTCGTTTAGGGAGCGTGTGATCTGGCATGCGAGTCAAGTGACCAGTCCAGCGAATCTGATTCTTCATTAGTAGAGCGAAGGGCTTAGATATAGTGATTCAATAAGAGGGTTTAAGAAAGAACAGCGCAGAATTAGAAATATGAATAGAACAAGGGCATGGTGGGAAAAGAAATACACACATATATGTCTATATAAGCAAATCAACAATCTTTATAAATAAAACAATTATAAATGTGTATACTCGTGTAGTCCGAACAATAACACTGACTTAAACAAAGACTGGTGATCGTTTGAGATATCGAACCATGACAGCCCACGCTTATGAGAGTGGCACATGATGATGATGAGGACGAAGGTTCTGTTATATCTTAACGTATTACACCATCAATTTCTTTCTGTAGCACTGATTGGTAACGCAGTGGCATGTTACAAGGGTCTGGGTATTAATGGGCGATCACCCAGCAGTTTGATCTCGAAAACAACAGCTACAATCATAAATAGAATTGCGTGGGTAACTTGGTGAGCTGGAGTAGCGGTTCCCAATCTGTGGGTTGCTAACTCCAGGTTGGCGCCTAATGTATTTTCACCCTCATCATCGTCCAGGGCGATCATGCCCCTCCACAAAATGCGATCTCCGAAATCAAGGATCAACTCGTTTGTTGACTCCCTTCAGTGCCAGCTGCTTTCCTCCATCTCTCTTTCCACAATCTTTGCAGCATGTCACTACATGCTCCCAGATTTTTTCTTCTCTGTGGCCCAAAAAAAAAAAAAATTATGACTGCTACTTCCTGTTGTGATAAGTTGTCTTTGCGACTTAGTTTCCTTCAAATGTCCAGATCGCTCATTTTGGCTGTCTAATTAATTTCCAGCATTAAACTATAAACCATCTCCAAGGCTTCATGGATATTTTTCGCCTGTGTACTCACTGACTATGATTCGCAGCCATATGTTATAATTGGTTCTTTGTAACATGTCAGAATTCTTTTTCTAACGGACAAGGACTTATTGCACACAATTTTCTTGATTTGATAGAATACAGTTTTTACTTGTCCTATTCTGTTCTTTATCTCGGTGATGCATCTTCCTCATCTCATCTCATCTCATCATGTTCCTCTTGTGTCTTGAGGTGTCGAGGTGAAGTATAAACATAGTGAGAGTGCCCGATCATGGGCTTCATGTATCGATATTCCCATGGACTCTGCTATTCCCTCCGTCCAAAGTGTACGTGGTTGTCCTCTTCCTCTGTTTCCATCTGGTCTGTACATCATTGCTTGTTGTGGTTGTGACATGTTGGGAGGATAAGTTCAGTACCCACAAAAGCATCCCCCGTTGTGAAGTAACGCTATAGAGATGGGACTAATTTCTAACAGAGTGCATAGGTCACTGGAAGATAATGTGACCCAAAAGAACTCAAGATGTCGAGGGGACTCCCGGATATATTAAGGAATCCACACCTGTTTATATTTTCCCAAAAGGAGAACCAAAGTTGACTCTTTATGAACCCTCACTTGCATCCATTTTCCATATTAAGTGAAACGGTTACAAGAATTTGTGTAAATATAGAGTTCTCTTCAATGAACAATTTGGAACCTGTGAGCTTACAGTAGGATCAGTAATTTACTGTCTACTCGTGTTTACCCAGCCACTTACAGTTAATTAATGGTTTAATTAAACATATGATGAAAACTGGCACATCACCAGTCATTGAATAAGAAGAGAGCTAAGTTTCACCAGTTTAATTCAACTAAAAACTCTGTGGAATGGAGGAACATTTGGCAGACCTTCGAGCAACAAATTACATCAATATACTAATCGTCATGTATGTTAATAAACACATTAAGAACATTTGTTGGCACTATAGATCTTAGTATTGTCTACAAAAGGTCCCACACATGTTTTTCCTCACAGACTGCTCCTCCTTAACTAACATAGGTTCAAGTGGTGAGATAGTGGTCTTTCTAAAATATGGAATCCCATGGTTTGAACATAGTTCTAATATAAAGTCGAATGAGGTCTGATATAATAGAATGTCAGTCTTTGCCTCTGATTATGAGATTCATCCTGTCAGATATTGACAATGTTCTTTCTCTCCCAGAGTAGATGTAAGATGTTTGGAATGAAATGGTAACAAGTTAGCAACTGATGACTGCTGAAGACATTGGGCTTGGCATATCTTCACCGGTATGGGTTACCATCTTGGAGTATTTCAGATACGATTCTAGGATTACCAAACATTGTGATGACTGAACCAACGCTCCGAAAGATTCTGAGCTGTCCCAAATTCATCTCAGACAACCCGTGTGCTTATTTTATACTGGATTCATCCATCCGCTAACACCATCTCCTCTTTATATCAAATAAACATAATTCACCCATTCATATTTAGTTACAAATGAATTTTATAGTGCAGTTGACAAGAGTGAAAAGGGGACTATAGATAGAAGGTTTGAGATAGAGGAAGAATAAGGCAGTGTCAGAGGGTGGGATCTACTGCTCTGTGTCTCTCCTCTGTACTGGATCAACTCTGACTGCTGATGGGCGGACATTTATCTATGTCGCCATTACTTCTTACCCTTGTTGTTATGGTGGTCTGAATGTGCTGGTGATCTCACAAAAGATATAGACATCAGAGAACGACAAGGCTTTAGAAGTCTGACATAGAAATAAATGAGCAGGCATATTCATCAAGGTCAGAACCTTGACAGTGATGATACAGAGTGACAGCTGTGATGGCATGATCAACTGTTAATGCTCATATTCCCAAATCAGAACATTACCAGATTGCTTGTTGCCTGTTTACAGTGTAAGTTCGATTCTAGAGTACCTCTTATTTTCTCCCCAATCTCCATTTCTTCAATTACTCTTCCAAACTTTTATTTTATTATATTCTGAACGATTTTCCCCCATATGGTTAGAAGTTACTGTTCATAAAAAGCATATATTGAATATCTCGCATTTGAGATAGCAATTGTTATGTTCATGAAACAGATATATTAAGAATACAGGTGAAATGTTCACATAGGGAAATTCACACTGGTTATCATTTATGGACCACAACATGTAAACATGGATATGCAAATGAAGAGCACAGAGTCCCCCCTCTCTTTCTCTCTCTCTCTCTCTCTCTCTCTCTCTCTCTCTCTCTCTCTCTCTCTCTCTCTCTCATACTAAATTAACCCTCTTCCTCATTTGCCTGAATGCATACGGGCTTTGTCCTTTCACCCTAAGCTGTGGACAAGGGTTGGTGTCCTTAGTTTGGTCAGACAATTTGACGTCAGTTTCGTCACGAATGCAATGGACTGGATTCAGTCAAAAGGCAACTCTGAACGAATATAACCACAGCGTGATAATTTCAGATGGACCTGGACACCGAATCTGCCAGTCATGCAACATATAACTCATCCAACTCCACGCACAAATGGAGATTGATGAGGAGAATTAAACACTCTCTCCTTCTCTCACTCCGTGTGTGCGTTTAAGAGTTACTGCATATCAGAAGGGAAGCGATTGTCGGCATGCAGAAAGCAAGGTTTGGCTTTTCCAACCAGGCTCTTAGAAGAATAACGAGACTAGCAGTTTTCATGTTAAGAAAAGCGTGGAAGTCCTAGACAAGCTTCTTCTTACAGCATAGGATTTAATGCACGAGAATGCATTGCTCAATAGCTTGAAGGTTACAGACTAGATTGAATATTTCAGTGTAGGTGATAGTAGCACTTGCTAATGTCAGGCAGGGATAGCGACTGACGGCTGTCTCCAAAATGGAAGACGATATTTCTAAGTGCTGGGACGTTAGAAATACATCAAACCCACAGATTACATGTTTTACCTGCACGTTTACTTCAGAAATACACATACATCCAATCACAATGGCATCTCTTACCAGAATTACTGACAGGGGCACAGTAAAATATACATCCGTACAGAACATGTCTGGCTCCTTGGGAATATTATTACTGACTGCGCGCATATAGGTTTGAGCTATACCAGAAGCCTTTGCACGATGCCTCAGGACGTCACTTGTCCAATCATGATGTCGTATCTTGAACGCGACCACAATTTTCATTTTATGACATGTGTATTTATAGGTATGATTTCATATTGAACGATGCGAGATAGTATAAGGCGGTGCAAGCAAATCTGTTTTTGAGTTCTTGCCGCAAAACTGACGTGAATGATGTGAAACATTATGTCACAGTGGCATGCTGTTGAATGGTAACCTACTTGCATGACCAAACCATTTGACTTGCTGCTTTCTAATGAAATCTAGTGCTGATATAACCCCAACATTAGTCCTGATTTCTTAATTTCTGATCTTACCTCTTCTTGATACATTGAGTATTCTTCTCAGGAATCTCATTTCTGTTGTGATTTTTCTTTCCATCTTGACTAGATGACTCTGTTGCACGAAGCGCTGTTTAGGACATGGAGAACTACCCCCACCCCTTTTTTTTCCTGGGATTTTTAACTGAGTGTTTTTCTACCAGTGTGTGTCTATCATCTACAGAGGTAGAATAGTTATATATATATAATCCTTGGTAAGGTGTGGAGTTTTTTTATTTGTTGTTGTTAAAATAACGTCATTTACTTTAATTGCACATTTAAGCACAATCTGTTTCTTTGATGTCCCCGTGGCTTCTGTCATTCTATTATTCAAGCTAAGGCCCGTTGTTTCACTTTCTACAAATACTGTATCTATCATTTCCTGTAGTTCCTTATAATTTGTTGCTATCAAGACGGTGTCATCAACACAACGTAAGTTATTTATACTATGTCCACCAATTAGAATTCCTGATATATTTTCTGTTGATCTCATTATATGTGTACAATGAGAACACATCAGAAGACATTACACAACCTTGTTAAATGCCTTTCTAGGCGTGTATTCTAGTCGGTACTTTTTCTTGTCATTATTTGTATAATAGAATTACAATTTAAGCATGAAGGTTTCAAATACTTATTTCAATATGGCTAGATGACAAAAAACAGACTTTATTAAGGACTCCGGTGATCGTGTGAAATGGCTTTTAGACACACACACACACACACACACACATATATATAGATATAGTATATATATATATATATATATATATATATATATATATATATATATATATATATATATATCATATCCTTGTGTAAGATGTTGCATGTAATCTCCAGCCTTTATTCGCTGTTCATGAATTACTAGGCAATTTACGTTCAGTAGTTTGCCATGATTTCTGAAAGAGAAGTCAAATGTCACTAGAAGAGACGTCTGTACCTAGGTCCTGGTCATCTAAAACCCTATACACCTGCTGTGTTCATTATCATAAATCATTCTATACTATCTTTCATTGCTGGCTTTTCCTGTGGCTTTATTTTCCGTGTTTTGGCAACGGAACTTGGTCCGTGCCTGTATCAGTGCAGGATTTACGTATAAGCTAAACAAGCTATAGCTTAGGCCCCCAAGAAAGTGGGGCCCCAAAAAAAATTGTCCGAGTGAGCAATTGTCATATATGTATACTTAAAATCTGCAGTATTATTAGAGATTTCGTTGCTAACGGAAGACGAAGTGCAGTATACGAAAAAACCCTGTCGTGTTTTCCCATTGGATAAAACGAAACTGTTTTTTTTTGAAAATCGCGAATGACAACTTTAACGAGGGGTCAAATGTTATTCTTCAGTCCTGCAGCTTGAAAGCTATTGCAAGTGAATTGTTTTTAAGAAATTTTCCACTGTTTGCAAAGGGAAGGAATTTATATTTGGCTTGTTTATTGTCAAAGGTAAGCTAATTTAACCTGCATTTTTGACTGCGCATCATTTTACATATAAATGTTGAGTTTCAACATATTCGTTATGCAGAAGACATAAAAAAAATATTTGTGAGCACGGTCGTGGTGTGTTCTTATTAAATTCATAATGTCGGAATCGCGCATATTGGATTGGTGTCTGTTTTTTTTAATAAACAAAAATTTACAATCATCAGTTAACAAAATATCAATATACTTTTTAAATTCTATTACATTTTATTATTTGCTTTATTTATTGTATTTTTTCATCTTGCTACATGACTTAAAATTTATGAAAGTCAAGTCAGTTTTCAACTTGTCCCATCGTCCATTGCTGAAATTTAATTGACTGGTTCACAGTTTTATTTGTATTGATACATGTCTTATCAAGAGAATTATACTTTATTGTGCATTTATGAATGCTGTGTCCATTTTGCACACAACTATAGAGGTTCTAGCAAGATTCGTTATGCAGAGGTGTGGAAAAAATATTTTGTGAGACCACCTGGTTACATCTTTACAATCGAAAAATTCACATGGCGGCATTCCAGCATATAATATCACACTAGTGTTTGTTTTTTATTGAAACACTGGAGATGTAGAAATCATAATATACAAAATATCCAATAATTTCTACAGATAATTTGTGTTGTTGATTTAATAATTTTTATTCATGTGACGTGGCGGAACCATTGTTGATTTGTCTGCCTACAGTTTGCAAGATGTCAACCAGAAGTTTAAAAGTGGAGCTCAAAAGAGGAAAAAGAAGCAGAGAGCTGAAAGAAGAGCTTAGCCAGATAAAAAAATTAGATAGTTTCTTACAAAGATAGATAAGGGGCCTGATGAACCAAAAGCCTCTACCACAGTGAGTCAGTCACAGGATATTCACCCTATTCCTGAATACAGAGGCCTGGTACATCTAGTTGTATAGAATCTACTTCAACGAATGAAGCAACAAATATTAAGATTAATAAACCAGAGAGTAGTACAAGCACAGAAGATTCAGCATAAAAAAAACAAACAGAATGATGTTGGGGGTATGGGGGTGATTTAAGTAAAGATGAGATTTTATATTGGGTAGAAAAAGGTCCGTCAGAATGTCAGCACTCAAATGTTCATTTGAAAAATCAAAGAAGCTTTTGCAAACCAAGACAGATATTGCTCGAAAAGCTTGTTCTAATTCCAAAACGGGCTATGGTGAAAAATATTACAGAGAATGGTTAGTATATTCGCCAGCAACTGGTCGTGTATACTGTTTCGTGTGTAAACTCTTTTCAAATTCTTCTACACCATTATCATCCGATGGATTTTGTGATTGGCGCCAACACCTATTTAGTTCAAAGTCATGAAAACTCTGTAGACCATAGAACAGCTTCGGTAATATATCTTACAAGAAACGTGGCTCAACAATTGACTGCCAGCTAGCAGAACAGATAATAATAAACGGCAGTACTGGAAAAATGTTCTTGAACGAGTTGTGGCAGTCATAATTACTATGGCAGAGCGTGGTTTACCTTTCAGAGGAGATAAGGAAAATATTTGGTTCTCCTCACAATGGCAATTTCCTTGGATTACTCGAACTTATAGCAAAATTTGATCCTTTTATAGGCAAGCCATATACAAAAATTTAGGAATAAAGGATCAGGTGTCACATCTTATCTTTCTAAAACAATATGTGATGAATTTATCCAAATTAGTGGCACATAAAAGTAAGAGACTCAATCTTGGATGATTTAAGAACTGCAGGGTACTTCAGTTTATTTGTAGATTCCACTCCAGAACCGGTCCATATTGATCAGCTCACTGTTATTGTGAGGTATGTTTCACCAGATGATGGGCTCCCTATTGAACGTTTCTAACTTTCCTAGAGATGGGTAGCCACACAGGGGAAATTTATGGCTAAGATGGTACACAACCACCTTACAAAAGAGTGCAAAATATATTTTAGTAAGTGTCGAGGCCAGTCATATGATAATGCTGCCAATATGTCTGGCAAATACAAGGGTATGCAAGAAATAATATTTAAGATTAACAAGTATGCTATGTATATTCCATGTGCTGGTCATTCCCTGAATCTTGTTGGTAGAGCAGCAGTAGACTGTTGTTTAGAGGCAGTAAACTTTTTTGGAATTGTTCAGAAATATATAATTTCTTTTCAACATCTACACATAGATGGGGCAGTACTGTTGTCAATTCTTCAAAGATGATTCAAAAGTTCCAAAGTCTTTGTCAAAGACTAGATGGGAAGCACATTCAATGGCCACAAGTGCAATACTTGATAGTTATGATGGAATAATTTCTGCATTGCATCAGCTGCATATTGATACTACAGAGAAAGGGCGAAACAAGAAATCAAGCCATAAACATTTTGAATAAAATAGAGGAAGTTTGAATTTATGGTATTGTTATGTTTGTGGAGTTACTTGCTAGATGAATTTCACAAGACTAGTCAATCACTGCAAGACCCCCAAATTAGTCTAGATGTATGTAGGAAATTGTATGCTTCACTTTCGGATTTTGTTAAAGGTTCCAGGGATCTTTTCGATCATTTTGAAGAAGAAACAAAGATAAAATTGCCTGATGTTGATTACAAGAAAAGAAGATATAGAAGAAGGCATATCAATGATGATGAAGATGATGCTTTAGAGAACCTTGAGCCAAGAGACAAGTTCAGAATCAAAACATTTATACCCGTGATGGATGCATTAGTGTCAAGTCTGGCACAGAGGGCCTTAGTATACAATGATGCTGCAAAAAAGTTTTCATTCTTAACAAAACTAGAAGCTACAGAAGAAGATATTCATGAAGGAGTTAGTGCTTTATGCCAAACATATCCTGAAGATGTGGACATGAATCTTGTAGGAGAAGTCAAGCATTTTCATCAATATGTTAGACATAGTCAAGCCCATAGTTCAGCGGAACAAGATAGTCTGACACATCAGGATCTGTATAGGGCAGTGTTTCCCAACCTTTTTTGTGCCATGCCCCACCTAAGCATTTCTATCATATACATAATTTTTAATATTCAAAAATTGAAATGCTCACTAAAGAAACTTGAATTATAGGTGTTAGGAAGAAATCACTAGGACATTATTTAGCAAACACAGTAAGTAAATTTTCAAAAAAATATAACGGAGAACTGAAATTCAAGCACAAAATAATTTTAATGAAAGATTTTTCTATATTATTTTAATTATTAGTAATTATTTATTATTTAAAGAGCTTTCTATACTAAACCACTGAGGTTACACCCAACATATAACAGAGAAAAACTACAAGAAATTACATTCAAAGAGAAATTTGCAGATGAAATAAAATGTAAACTTGAAACTCTACAAAATCCCGTTGGAGGAAAGCGTTGACCAAACTTGGTCGAACATCAAGAATACAATTCAAACCACCGCAGAAGAATGTCTCGGTGTGTTAACCATGCATAGAAAGAACAGATGGTTCAATCAAAAATTAGAAGAAGCAGTCATTAGGAAAAAGAGTGCCAAACAGTTATGGTTAATGACATCAATAACATTCAAAATGAAGAGCAATATAGAACTGAATGTAAAGAGGCTACAAAATTAGTTCGGCAGCAGAAGCGAGAATATATGAGCAGTATAATCAAAGATATGGAAACTAATCACCAGAAAAACGAATCCAGAAAGTTTTTTAAAGAACTGAAGTCAATGAAACGAGGGCACCAACACAACACATGTGGTTGCTAAAATCAAATGCGCTATCTCGCAACACCAAGATCACAATATACAAAACACTGATCAGACCAGTTGTGCTGGATGGCTCTGAAATCTGGAGTACAACTAAAGGAGACTAAGCCTTGTTACAAACCTTTGAGAACAAAGTCCTAAGACGCATCTTTCCGCCCATTAGGGATACACAAAGTGGAGGGTGGAAAAGAAGAAGCAACAAAGACATTTATGATTTGTTTAAGTCCCGATGTGGTTCCTGAGACGAATGTTGCGAATCCCTTGGACTGCCAGAGTAACTAACAACGACTGCCTGAAACAGGCTAATGAAACTAGAACACTATATACAACAATAAGAAAGAGACAAACAGCTTTCTTTGGTCATGTAATGAGAAGAGAGGCATTGGAGAACATCGTGACAACTGGAAAGATCGAGGGGAAGAGAGGCAGAGGCAGACCAAGAGAAATGATGCTAGATGGATTGAGACGGTGGCACGGAGGAATATCAGCAGCAGAGTTGATCCAGAAAACCAAAGACCGAGATCTGTGGAGAGCCATGAACGCCTACGCCAGCTGGCAGGGCACTTGATGATCATGATGATTAAGTCCCCGCTAATCATTGGTATCATGAAAGGCTAATAGACTGCAATGGCTGGGCATCTAGAAAGAATGGAAGATAAAATAGGGAAACAAAATTCGCTTACATTCAGGAAGTAAATGACCGTAGACCCCGAGGTAGACCAAGAAGACGGTGGAGAGGTAATATACATACAGACCTACAAGCACTTGGAATCAACGACTGGCAAGAGAAGGTCAACCAGACAGACTAATGAAGACGGTTTGTATCTGCAGCAAAGAACCTCAATGGCTCGGAATGCTGAGGAAGAAGAAGAGATCCTTGCGCTTGATGCTTGCTGCAAAGAGATTTTATGTCAGGTTCCAGTTTAGTTAACTTCAGTCTCAAGTCTCCCCGTTTTGTTATTTATATCCAGCCGATTTCTTCCATTTTCGAATTGCCCCCCTTAACAATAGAATTGCCCCCCTGTGGGACGTGGGCCCCACGTTGGGAAACACTGATATAGGGTAATATTTAACGATCGTGTCCAATCAGCATTCCCTAATGTAGAAGCAATTTTGAGATTGTTTCTTAGTATGATGGTTGCAAATTGCTCTGGATAAAGATCTTTTTCTCAGCTGAAGAGGATAAAAAATGAATTTAGAACAACAATGACTCAAAATAAATTATGTTCCCTCAGTCTCATGTGCATAGAAAGCGACAAACTACACAGTTTATCATTTGATGATGTCATCAGTGACTTTGCTCTGGCAAAGGCAAGAAAGAAAATATTTTAGTTTAATATAATTCCTTAATTCTTATAACATGTTTCAAGAGATTAGATAATAAGCCTTTGTAAATTGTGCCTTTTAAAAGAACTTTTGTTTCTTTTTACCAGAGCTTGCATTTTTAAGATTGTTATGAATAAAAATGATTTTAAGTTAAAGATTTATTATTTCACTATCAATATACTTCTTAATTGTATTTCAGTTTAACCCTCTAGGTATCCGAAAATCA
The DNA here is from genome assembly GCA_014155875.1 of Cepaea nemoralis. Taxonomy (NCBI): domain Eukaryota; kingdom Metazoa; phylum Mollusca; class Gastropoda; order Stylommatophora; family Helicidae; genus Cepaea; species Cepaea nemoralis. Next base: position 18,565 of record JACEFZ010020521.1, read on the forward strand.
TATTTGTCACTGACATAGAATATCTGGACTTATAAAGGGCCCCATATTTCAAATAGCTTAGGGCCTTATTAAGTCTAAATCCGGCCCCTGGTAACAATAGCCGGCTGTGCGGTGAAGGTGCTACAGGCGCAATTCGTAATCCCGCATACCGCGTTTGAAACACAGATGCGGGCAATTTGGCAATAGGCCATCTTCCTTTGGTTTTCATACAATGGTATGAGTACCGGTCGTTAAGAAAGCAATGACAAACTTACTGGACGAAAACTTGCCAAGAAATCACAACAGCTAAAGATGCTGGGGTCGACTGCGACGTCCTGTAAATGATGTGCAACTGGCTTTAACATAAAATGCATGCATAAATGTAGTTGTAGTCGATGGTAAAAGAACAAAGGGAGACAATCATAAAGACTGATGCTTCCTTCACTACGGTGCTAAGAGATAAAGAGTAGTTCTGACTTCGTTACGGCCAAAGAAGAAAAATAGTGAAAAGAGAGAGAACTTCACACCGCCTATACCTACAAAAAAAGAGGATAGTAATTAGATAAGAAGATATAGTGGCATAAACACGCATAAACAGGTATACGAAGGGGATGTGAGTGGCCTACGACATTAACCAGAGCTGGGGCTCAAGTTTGCTCTACAAACCACAAACATGGCCAGGGGTCACTACCTGCAATTGCATGACAAGGTACAACATCTAATTAATAATCATCAAAGCATCATTATTTGCATCAACACGTGGACTTCACAGGACAACTACAGCAACGGTGTATGCAAACAGTGTCCTTGTGGCACAAACATAGACATGGACTGTGTAAGTTCACACCAACCACATGATACTTCAACTGGACAACAATGATATGGATAGGTTATAGGATATACTCCACATAAAATATAAACAGAGCACACACGCTCTACAGCATCCTTCAGAGTGATTGGGCTCACAATTAATGCAACAGCCACCACCACATCATGGGACAATCTTAATGTGAGGGCGGATCATCCCTCGTCACAATGCTCGCAGCCTTTCCTGGCTTCTCATCTAACTCAGTATTTACAGTTCAGGGAGGTCATTACCTACAGCTCTCTGACACAACACAACTTCTCATCCCCAACACCACAGGCTGAGAATACCACTCATAAATGCCAATGTTACACAGCAACACTCATCAACTAGTCAAAATCAACACCGGTGTACAACGACTCTAACAGGACAACACCATTTGAACATGTACATACAGGACGTAAGTACAGTTCAATGCACCGACAGCACTCAAACAGATATAGGATATGCAATTCAACATGACATCACCAGGACACACACCTTTGTACACCAACTAGACAACATCAATATACCATGACACCAGCAACAATCAGGACACAGGCTATAACATAAGTCACCGCCAACAACTCAGGCATATAACATATATCGCCACATAAAACATCACAATCATCAAATGATTGCTCTCACCATAGCCATCACCACAATCACAATCCCAATCATCTTAGCTGACATGAATACATAGTCATCCTCACCATGACCAAGCTCACTCAATAATACCCCAGATTCATCATGGGTGCCTTATTCAGCATCTCTTGCTGGTCAGGAGACTATTCTTACTAAGTTCACATGTGTCCAACCTGAGCAACACAGATCATTATCCCCATGAACACTATTATAATCATAAACCACCCTATCATGTGTAGTGTTCGACCTGGCACCTTCATCACTACACCCAGTCATGAATAATTGTTACCCAAGCTCCATTTATCTAGAAGAACATAACATACATTGTCATCAAGCACCATATATCTATTACTTTCACCGTGCCACTCTACACCTTCGTACGCCAGCAATCACTATATTTTTGGCGTTCTTGAGTCATGATAAGTCATCAGGCTTCAAACAATATAACATAATGGAGGCGTCTCTCATGCCCTGGCACCCTTTACTTTCCATTACATGTGAGTTATCTCAATACCTCAGTACATTATAATATAAAGACACCGGCCTTCCCCTTTGTTACGGGAAGTTAAATCATAAACACATCTGTACCATGTTTCCAGTTCAACTTCATGTTCCTCATTATAGACCAGACTGGTATAACCACCCAATTATGTACTTTGCCTCCCTCTTACTGACTGTACAGTCCACCTGGAACAGCCCTGGTTACCCCAGGCCATTCAATCTACTGTTATCTTCAACCTCACCATGCTACTATAATAATGACATTATATTATATATATCCTGCACACCTAATCTGGCCACCTTCATACAGGAATACCGCCCAAATAGAATTAATCATAACCTAATATTTTATGCAACAGTGCTCCCTATTTTCCTCTAAACAGCCCCAATCATGATTGAAAGTGTCTATACGGACTCAAGTCCGTATAAACTACTCTGTCTATTCGGACTCCACTTCGTTTTTTCCGGTCCGTTTTTTCCGGGAACCCCGCCTGGTCACGTGAACTGCGTCATCGGGACATGTGTTATCTGTCCTCTACTTTTGTTGTCTTGGGAAAGGCGCTTAGCCAACCGAACACGAATTCTCTCTCTCTCTCTCTCTCTCTCTCTCTCTCTCTCTCTCTCTATATATATATATATATATATATATATATATATATATATATATATATATATATATATATATCCCTCCCTCTTTCTCTCACTTGTCTTTATCACTTTGTTATGTCTTTCAACACATCTTTCTCGTATCTCTGTCTCTCACACTATCTTCGTTATCTATCTCCCCCCTCTCTCTTTTCAACCTGCTTCACATATACCAGGTTTTCCTGCACTTTATGTGCGTAGCATTTCCTTGTTTATTTGTTAATTAATCAGGCCAGTAAGTCGGAAGCCTGGTGTTTGAATTGCCTAATCATGTCTTTCTGAGGCGATGCATATTACTGTCAGCTTGGACCGGAATTATGAGGACATCAATAGCAGGAAATAGTAGGGCGGTAATGTCAACAAAGATGGAAGCCTGTAGTAAACAGTAAGTGTACAGAAACGCAAGTTAACAATTCTTTAACTCGCATGGGGACACAATTATTGTTATTGGGGATACCAATCTGGAAAATTATTCTTGATATTTAAACAGCTTCATACTTCAGCTATACCCAGCTCCGTATAAACTACTCTGTCTATACGGACTCCGCTCCGTATAAACTACTCTGTCTATACGGACTCAAGTCCGTATAAACTACTCTGTCTATACGGACTCAAGTCCGTATAAACTACTCTGTCTATTCGGACTCAAGTCCGTATAAACTCTCCCATCATGATTTCATTATTTCCTCATATTTTATGCTAGTGCTCTGTATTTTCCTCTTGTCAGAACACAGACTTTACAGGACAATACCTACATCCTCCTCTACTCTGGACTATGATACTACATATTTTTAATACTGTATTGAATAGTGGCTATATCAAATTCTATAGAACTATAAATATTGAGCACAACCCACTACTGGCAACGCTGATCGTATTCTGGTATGAACCTAAGGCCTATCCACGTCAATATGGAAGCACTATACTCGAGTTTCGCCCTCATTTGAGCTCGTCAGTAGTGCATATCCCTGACCGGATCCGGAAACAGTCCCGGATCACGCGTGTGAAGCGGGTGTGTAACCACGCGGCACACACTGGACACACCAAATTATCACAACAGAATATCACAACGCTACCCATCGTAGGCTATGCTCAAGTTCTATGGAACTACCCAACACAGTACAGTATCGATACTTGATTACTTCCAATCCGTACTGCACTGTCTGCTACCTTAAATCTAAAAACCTACAAATATACACACCGTCGTATGAGAACATCCTTTGTCCTGGATCTTCAACAACTACCCCTGGTATTAGTTTTCTTACTACATCCCTGCCAATCTGCAGAGTAGCACTTTTACAGTTACTAATTGAGGCAAACCCATGTTGTCATTCTGCCGATCATCGCCATTTTACTTGTGAAAATAAATACTAATTTTTATTCACTCAGGAACAGAAGAGCTACTCGACTCGGTACCGCACTACACCAAATTCTACCTCAACCTGGTGAATGTTAAGTTTGGGGCTCCACTATCCTATCTTTAATTAAACTATCTAAATATATTTAACTCACCAAGAGTTCAGTGACTGGGGGGGGGGGGAGGTGGGGGGCTGGTTAAAGCCTCCCTATTTGATGGTATCTACATCTCTACAGCGATCTACCTAATCGCTCCTTCGGCCACGGTTGTCTGGTTTTGAGAGACCGGGAAACTGACACGCGCCTCTATTTATTCATGCTTCCAGAGCGGCTTCCCATCGTACCCCAGGGCACTGCAAGGGACGCTGGTATTGGTAACATCATCATCATCATGTATCGCGTCAAGCTATTACATAGTGTTAGCATTTAAATAGTATTCCATGTTAGAAATGCCGGTCTCTGTTGCCTAAAGGCTTGCGAACGCAATTCGTGAGCCGCTTACCAAGCGTTCGAAACGCGGCGGCGACCGATCTGGCAGCAGACCATGTCGCACTGGGGTTTTAACGTCTTGGTATGGGAGCCGGTCGTTCAGAAAGTAATGGCAAACTACAGAACGTAAAACATCAACAACAGAGTAAAGTTCTGGTGTTTTCAGCGATGTCCTGTAAATAGGATATGCAAAAAAAAAAAAAAAAAAGAAATTCATCTTTACACTACTACAAATGCTCTTATGCATGGCAAATGACACGGTTTTTATGAAAAGGCGTTATGGGTTTCTTGGCCATTATAAATGATTGTCGTGGCCTCTGATAAAACGGGTCTTGGGGTGGATTAACTACGTGGGTAAGTTAATAAATAAGTCACAAATGGCTTGAGGAAAAAAAAACTAAAAATGATAACAACTTGAAACCAGTTTATTTGTATACATACACTAGCTGACCCGGCCCGGCTTCGCCCAGTTCCTGGCGAGGATCTATCTATCTATCTATCTGTCTGTCTGTCTGTCTGCTTGTCTGTCTGTCTGTCTGTCTGTTTGTTTGTCTGTCTGTCTGTCTGTCTGTCTGTCTGCCCCAGCCCGGCTTCGCCCAGCTCCTGGTGGAGAGCATCTCATTTAATTCATATAAGTAGTCATATAAGCTCCCGCTCCCGTTCCCGACTATATGTCTGTCTGTCTGTCTGTCTATCTGTCTGTCTGTCTGACCCGGCCCGGCTTCACTCAGGCCCTGGTGGGGAGCTTCTCATTTAATTCATATAAGTAGTCATATAAGCTCCCGTTCCCGTTCCCGATTATCTGTCTGTCTGTCTGTCTGTCTATCTATCTGTCTGTCTGTCTGTCTGTCTGACCCGGCCCGGCTTCACCCAGTCCCTGGTGGGGAGCATCTCATTTAATTCATATAAGTAGTCATATAAGCTCCCGTTCCCGACTATCTGTCTGTCTGTCTATCTGTCTGTCTATCTGTCTGTCCGACCCGGCCCGACTTCGCCCAGGCCCTGGTGGGGAGCATCTCATTTAATTCGTATAAGTAGTCATATAAGCTTCCGTTCCCGACTATCTGTCTGTCTGTCTGTCTGTCTGTCTGTCTGTCTGACCCGGCCCGGCTTCGCCCAGCCTCTGGTGGGGAGCATCTCATTTAATTCATATAAGTAGTCATATAAGCTCCCGTTCCCGACTATCTGTCTGTCTATCTATCTGACCCGGCGCGGCTTCGCCCAGCTCCTGGCGGGGAGCGTCTCATTAAATTCATATAACAAAAAAAAAATTAACTTAAGAATGTCCTTCCACACACCATCCATTATTTTTAATGAAAACTGTTTTAATCACCTACATGACTGTAGATAACTTCTTTAAACATAAAAAGATGAGTTAGAAAATTTTCACTATTTAAATAGATGCATTATTTTTATGAAAACTTTGAAAATGCCTTAAAGATTATATCATTATTTATTATAACGCATATGCCTGTAAATAACTGTAGACAAAGAGTTTATAAACCTTTGAAAACAATGCAACAATCTATATATAAAATATATAGCAATGCTATTAAAAGTTATGCCCCTTGAAATAACTTTTCTTAAGTTAAATCCCCTCGCTATATATAAATGATAATGTAAATTAAAATATTAAATTTTAGTAAGTAAATAGCTGATTGTACACTAACAAACTATGACAGTTCGCTGCACGGGAATGAAAAGAAAACATGTAGAAAATTTCATCTCAATCGGATGGAACGTTATCGAACGCATCAAATACATCCCTACATACATTGTCTTTTATATATATATATATATATATATATATATATATATATATATATATATATATATATATATATATATATATATATATATATATATATATATATATATAGATTGTCCCTTTATTTCTCAACATAATTTCCACAAACATTGATGCACTTATCCCATCATTTTATCAGTCCTCCCAAACCGGCTGCATAGAACTGCGTTATCTGTTTTCTAAACCACGTTTTCACTTCACATTCAACTTCGGCGTCATTAGCGAAATGTTTCCCGCCTAGGTGGCTTTTCAGTGGACTTAGCGGTGCATAGCTAGGTAGAAAAAGTTACGAGGGCGAGTCAATCAGTAAGTCACACAGATCTGTGGGATGGCAGGTAAATGAAAACAATGCACGCAGTTCTATGAAGCCCATTTGGGAGGACTGATAAAACGATGGGATAAATGCATCAATATTGCTGGAAATTATGCTGAGAACTAAAGGGACAATGTATGTAAAATACATTAAACTGGTTTCAAGTTGTTACCATAGTTAGTTATTTTTCTACAGCCATTTGTGACTTACTTATTAACTTACCCTCGTATTATAAAAGATCTTGAGCAGTTTGGCTTGTAAATGTACTGGCAAACTGCTGAATGTAAACTTGGCCAGGAATCACGAACAGTCAAAAATGTGCTGGGGTTGACTGCTACGTCCTGTGAAGGATATGCCAGTAACTTGTTTCTTCTTGGTTCTCTTTGCTATTATATGTAATAGTAGAGGGCGAATTGCTTAGCTATTATAAAAATGAGTTGGTGAGAATCTTGGCTTTTATAAAAATTAGGTGGTGAGAATTTTGGCTTTTATAAAAATGGGTTGGTGAGAAGCTTGGCTTTTATAAAAATGGGTTCGTGAGAATTTTGACTATTATAATAATGGGGTGGTGAGAATCTTGACTATTATAAGAATTGGGTGGTGAGAATCTTGACTGTTATAAAAATGGGTTGGTGAGATCTTGAATATTACAATAAGGTGGTGGTGAGAATCTTGACTATTATAAGAATTGGGTGGTGAGAATCTTGGCTGTTATAAAAATGTGTTGGTGAGAACCTTGTCTATTATAAAAATGGATTTGTGAGAATCTTGGCTATTATAAAAGAGAATGGCGGCTCAAACAGGGTTGAGACACACTGGCCTATAGTAATGTAGACTTCCAAGATCCCCACGGGATCCTCTCTGGTCTAGTGGATAGACTATGGCCTGCCGGCTCACTGGTTATGGGTTGTATCCTCATCTGGGCGGATTCGAAATTTGTTTACCTGACCTGAGCTCCCAGGACGACCCAGTTTAAAATTGGTACCAGAAAATGTCTTGGGGAGTAAACGGGCCGACGCAATACTGATCACATCAACCACTAAGTCTACACAAATATGAGTCTAGGACCATATGTCCAATAATCATTAAGGCGTATAAAATATGTCATTTACCTGAACTGTTAAGATCAGCATGCCTACCTTATTTGACCTTGGAACTTGTGTATGTATGTGTAGGTGTGTGGGGGTGTATGTGTGTTTTGACAACCACATACATAACGTTAGAAGGTTGGAGGGGGAAAGGAGCGGCTCTCATTACAGTCGGGTAGTGGTGAAACGAAATTAAATCATGTACTACAATTGCCACATTGAACTCTTTATGTCAAAAACAACGCTGTTTTATTGTCTAGATGCAGGGGTCACCAAACTACGGCCCGCGGGCCGGATCCGGCCCGCGACGTCATTTCATCCGGCCCGCGACGGTACTCGAACTTGCTTGATATAACGTATGAAACACGAGACGTTGTGATACAATTTAAAAGTAAATATTATGTTTAGAATAATAGGAGATCTTCACACGTGCGGAGACCCAGCTGCTCTAGGCTGTCTATGTGTGCGGCCCTATTTATATATTTTGCAAACCTTATTATGAGATATATTCTATTACCAAATGAAGCCGCCTGCCGCGGCTCTACAAGAGTATGGAGTAGCATATCCCATGATACCCTGGTAAAAAATGCATAGGATGCTGGATGTTGTGTTGGCGTGCCTATAAGAGCCCAGTCACGCCATGTTCCCGCCTCTTTGGCCTTGAGAACAACTGAGGCCGAAGAGATGCTGATGTCTAATTTTCAGCAGAGGGTTTGAACTCATCCCTCTGAGCCACTACCAGCAGATGGGCGAACGTGCCCCAGGCACGGCCGAGCGTGGCCACTGTTTTTCCAGACCGCAGTTGAGAGGGCAGACAGGCCCTGTGAAGATCCAAAAGATCCAAGAGGATCTTGATTGTGGATTGATGATTATCTGCTGCGGGGTGAGTTTTGAATGAACCTTCATAGTTTAAATAGGAACATAGGAATAGAATAGCTATGTCTGTGCCCGAGAACAATAATGGAGGGGTATATGCCTGGGAAGAGAGGAAGAGGAAGGCCAAAGAGAAGATGGGTGCAGGATGTGGCGGATGATCTCCAGATGGGTGCATCCGAAGCGGGACATCTTGCTTATGATCGAGAGGTTTTCCGGAAGGTTGTTATGGGAGCGAGGTTCTGCAAAGGACATGCTACTGAATGAATGACCTTTGTTCCATCTTGTTGTCTGATAATTGCTGGTGTTTTGTATCAGACTACAGTTACAGTGTTGGATGACTACCCATGCTGTGATGGAAGATCACTGGTACTGTGTTGGATGACTACCCATGCTGTGATGGAAGATCACTGGTACTGTGAAGGTTGATCATGTGTATGTTTATTCATGGGGATGCCTATTTTGTTATTGCATCTAATCATGAATTTTATTTATTGTGCATTGGCATTATTAATCAGATGTTGTTGTATCTTTTCAATTACATTATTCTGATTCCCTGTACACGGACCTGAATTTCTTCTGATATTTCTAAATCTTTTCTTTTCTTGTTAGCCGTAGAAATAGAATGAGATTCTCTCTGTCTTCTTATTCCTCTCTTCTTCTACGGCCCATGAGCAGTCGGCGTTGTGCTATTATCTCTATCATCTCTGTGCGGTTACACAAAGGTACCTATAAACTGTATATGTACCTTTGATGAGCCGTAGCTTCACCAGTGACCCCTAGTCCTCTGCTTTTCTTCTGTTTCAATAGGATTTTAATTATGTTTCTAATTTAATGTCTTTTTTTCATTTTCAGATCCCGTGTACTTCACCCTTAATTATGGCTACTAGGAAAACAAAAGTGAACGCCGAGTGTCGATTTTTCAATGAGGAATGGGGAGTAAAGTACTTCTTTGTTGAAACAAAGGACCAGAAAACCAGTTGCGTAATATGCAGCGAAAGTGTTGCCGTTTTGAAAGAGTACAATCTTCGGCGTCACTACGAAACAAAACATCTATCAACATATTAAAAGTTTTCTGGAAAGTTACGCTCTGGGAAATATGAGTCCATTAAACGTGGTTTTGAAACACAAAGAAATCTCTTCACGAGAAAATTTGCTGACAATGAATCTGTCACTCGTACAAGTTACAAAACAGTGCATAAGATGGCAGAACGAGGAAAGCCGTTTACTGATGACAACTTCATCAAAGAGTGTATGATCGAAGCAGCAAATGACTTGTGTCCTGAGAAAGCCGATTTGTTTGGAACTATCAGCCTTTCGGCAAGTTCAGTTGTGCGGAGAACAGAAGAACTTGGAGAGAACATAGTGCTACAGATACGCGAGAAAGCTAGGATCTTGTTGTGGTATTCTCTGGCGCTGGATGAGTCTACTGACCTCTAGAGTACGTCACAACTTCTCGTGTTCATTCGTGGTGTCAATTTGGACTTTCAGATAACGGAAGAGTTGGCGTCCGTTTGCAGCATGCATGGAACAACAACTGGGAAAGACATTTTCGTGGAAGTGCAAACAATTTTGCAAGGACTATAATCTTCAGCGGAATCAGCTTCGAGGTGTTACAGTAAATGGAGGAAAAAACAATAGCTGGAGTGAGGAAGGGTCTGGTGGGGCAGATCAGGACTCAGTTGGAAGATTTGCAAATTCCGAGCGCTCTGTTCATACACTGCATCATACATCAGCAAGTACTTTGTGGGAAGACTTAGATATTTATTGTGTACTGAACCCAGTCGTTTCTGCTGTGAACTTGATTAGGGAAAATGCACTCAATCACAGTCAGTCCCAGGCTTTTCTTGAATAAATTGATTCTGAATTTTTGACTTGCCTTATCACACATCAGTCAGGTGGCTCAGCTGCGGTAAAGTCTTCTTCAGTCAGTCAGTTCAGCTTCAGTCTGCTTCGTTTTTACAAGCTCCGAAACGAAATAGATGTTTTCCTCACTGAAAAAGATAGAGCTGATTCACAGCTGTCAGATCCTACCTGGCTGTAAAAGTTGTCATTTTTGGTCGACATGAATGAACTGAACTTGAAACTTCAGGGAAAGGTTTACCTCGTCTGTGATCTCTACAGAACCATCAAAGGATTTCGGAGAAAGCTGTCATTGTTGGAAGCACAACTGGAAGGAGAAAACCTTTCTCATTTTCACTGTTTCAAAGAGTTTGGAGAGATTTTCAGATCTTGACAGAATTGAGAGTGACATTCTTCTGTTCCAGAATCCGTTTGATTGTAACCTTGATGATGTGCCAGTTGAACTACAGTTGGAGCTCATTGATTTGCAAGCAAATGACTTGTTGAAAGAGAAGCACAGAGAAGGAAAACTTGTTGAATTGTACCGCTGCTTACCTGATGTTGAGTTTCCGAAACTTAAGAAATTTGCCGCTGGTATGGCATCAGTGTTTGGAACAACTTATGTCTGTGAGCAAACATTTTCAAAAATGAAGTCTGTGAAGTCACCACATCGAACGAGATTGACTGATGAACATTTGAAAGCATTTCTCTTGATTGGATGCAGCAATTCCAAACCAAACATTGATGGTATTTTGAAAGCCACACGTCAGTTCACAAATCGCCCTATCCTCTTTTGCTGCTTAGTTTGTGAGATTCGGATATGTGCACATTAGGTCTGATGTAACTATCATTTTGCTAACGTCGCCTTCTTTGATAACTTTGTTTAGTAAATAAATGTGTTGGTTGTTTTTGTTTTTGTGTGCATTGCACGCCCTTCCTTTGATTAACTTAGTTTTTCGTCTTTTTCCCAGAGCTTTCGTTCTAGCTTGCAATTATTGTTAAAGTTAGCTCTATATCCTTTATAGGACGTTTGCAGTCAACACATGCATTGTTTGCTGTTGTTGGTGTCTTGGCAAGTTTACGTTCAGTCGTTTACTATTGCTTTCTGAACGACCGGCACCAATAACATAGCACAAAAACAAGTGCAACGTTGTCTGCTGCAAAATCTCGCGCAGCTGTGTTTCGAAAGCGGATATACCGGATTACGAACCGCGTCCGTAGGACCTTCGCCACGGAGACCGGAGCAAATATTGTACAGAATGACTATCCGGCCCGCGCTCGTCATTTTCTCAGCTAATCCGGCCCGCCGTGAAAAAAAGTTTGGTGACCCCTGGTCTAGTGCATTTTCCAATTCCTACATCTTTTCTGTACCTCTGTGAGTGCCGATAAATACCTGTTATTGCCTTGAGGGGTACACAGCTATAGCTATCTCTGTAGAAAGATGACCTGGGGTAGCTATCAGCTGTTTGTTTACGGGAAACACATCTCATAAACGCACTAGTAACCATGAGATAACGCTCTGAAATATCCTCTTTCAGTCACTGTTATCTAAGTGGGACAAATATGTTTTTATAGTTGATATTTTAGAATGTTTGATTATTTGCCCAGCCTAGATTAGCTGAACATTGGGAACAAAATAACAAAAACTAAGTCACGGCTATTCCCGCGGGGCTCATTTGTAATCTTTGTTTGACTTCGGCTAGTATTTCAGTGGCAGTTAGTGCTTATAACATATAATATAAATAATTTAGCTTTGGTGGTTGCCATTTATTCCGACATCTATTTTCCGTGTAGAAAAGAAGACAAAACTACTGTTTGACAGACAAAATACCCATACTGAGTGTCTTGCAGACAAAACACCCATACTGAGTGTCTTGCAGACAGAGCACCCATTCTGAGTGTCTTGCAGACAAAGCACCCATACTGAGTGTCTTGCAGACAAAGCACCTATACTGAGTGTCTTGCCGACAAAGCACCTATACTGAGTGTCTTGCAGACAAAGCATCCATACTGAGTGTCTTGCCGACAAAGCACCTATACTGAGTGTCTTGCCGACAAAGCACCTATACTGAGTGTCTTGCAGACAAAGCATCCATACTGAGTGTCTTGCCGACAAAGCACCTATACTGAGTGTCTTGCAGACAAAGCACCCATACTGAGTGTCTTGCAGACAAAGCATCCATACTGAGTGTCTTGCAGACAAAGCACCCATACTGAGTGTCTTGCAGACAAAGCACCCATACTGAGTGTCTTGCAAAAAAACAGACCTCAAGAGATGAATGGAAGTCAGCATTGAGGTCAGCAGAGTTGATAAGAGCGCTCGCTCTTAAACATCCGGTGTGTTCATGTCGAGTTTGCGGATTCAACCCCTACACCTGAGAGTTGGACTAAAATGTTGACTTCACGTGTTTGACTTGGGGACGTACATTAAAAGTACCTCTGAAGTCGGAGTGGGTTCCACTAACGGCTAGGGGCATTGGTAATACGGAAAGCTAATCCTCACGTAAAAATCAATCCAGTATTCTTTAAGTAGTAGCACGTGTAGGGACTACACTCGGTGTTCAAAAAAGAGAAAAAAATACAAGATGAATACTGCAATGTTTCCACTAGTTTCCTTGAGGATGCCACGGTTATTGGTGAATTAACCCCGTTTTTATATGCTATCTTGGTCTTGATGTCTTGAAGATTTGACGGGCCTGCGTGCCTAATTCTTAACCCTTTGAAAATAAAGTTTGTTTGTTCCTTCGTTCGTTCGTATTTGCCCAGAATGCTGAAAGATGCTGCTCATTTGTAACGGATGTGCTAGATGGGAAGGTGTAGAAGAAGCGTGCAATAGGAAGACAACGTTACAGGCGGGTGGAAAACATCAAGAGTTAAACTGAAAAGTGTATATAAGTACACCAAGGATACGCATGTCACAGGCCAATGTAGACTTAATTACGCCTACCTTCAATGTGGAGGTGGCACTTGAATAATTGACTGATTGACTTCAGTCAGTTAAGTTTGGGACCACCTAAAGGCTGAACATTCTGTATGTTTACTTTCAGATTGTGGCGTGACGTATTTGGCGTGAGAGCAACGCAAAGTAAAAAAGAATGATATCTTCCAGCAACCTTCTAAGTTTATCCCATTTTAGTAATGAGAATATTAGTGACTAAGTGTAGGGCGTTGCCCGGGATATACAATTTTCCGAAAAGATCGATCGAGGAAAATTAATTTACCTTGACAATAATACAATTTAACTAACTCAAAATTGCGCGGCAAGACAGACAGGCCGAGTTCACTTTAAAGATATACTTCTAATGCATGTTTCACACAATTTTCCAAACATATATTTGTACCTTTATTTATTTGTTCCATGCACACTTTATCAAACAATCAACAGAAAACCTAACCGTGGGAAATGTACAGACTGTCTTCTTTTTCTTCGTCGTTCGTCGGATATTTGTTTGTTGTGTGCGTATCTGCGTTGGGTCAGCTTACTGTGATATGATGATGATGTTACAGCTCAAGAATTATTTCTTCAGATGTATCCAGTTTCAGACACAACGGGGGGAAAGGGGGGGGGGGGGGTATTTAATTATTTGTTAAGCTAACTCTTGACAGATTATGAACAAGATGTTCAGGATATGTGTGGCAGGGGTAATATAACGGGGAAAATATGCGAGCTTAACATAATGGCTTGAAGAGGAAACTTAGAAATATAAATCCTAGCGCCTTTTTCGTAACTTGTGCATCCCATTCATTAAAATTAGTTGTAAATGATGCTTCCAAAGTAACATTTAAAACTGTAAGATTTTTCAACATTGTCAAAGAATTGTACAAATTTGTTTCTGCATTCCCTTACCAGTGGGACATTTGTTTTGAAAAGTTAGTTGCACATCCTTTACAGGTTGTGGCAGTCACCCCCGGAATTTTTTGGCTGTTTGTGATTTCTCGGCAAGTTTACGTTCAGTAGTTTGGTATTGCTTTTTGAGCGATCGGCACACATACCAATGTATGAAAACCAACGCGGTTTGCCGCCAAAGCTTCCGCAGGTGTGTTTCGAACGCGGTATGCGAGATTACGAATTGCGTCCGTAACCCCTTCCCAAGCAGTGAACAGTTTGGACCCCTCTTCCGAATACCCGACTCCCACTGAAGAACCGTGTAGTCTGAGGGAGCCTTCCTTGTGAAGCACTAGTGTGCGCCACTTTGTCTTTTTCTGTAGAGTAATGGCTCACCTTGAACTCGAGCGTACTCCATGTCGCTTGTCGTCCCTGGAGGAAAGTGGACTCGACAAGCACACCTTTAATATCCTTCTACTATTGGAACTATTGAATGACTTTTGTCTACACTCCTCCCTTCTGTCTTCTATTCCATATATCTCTCTCTTTCTCTCTCTCTCTCTCTCTCTCTATCTCTCTCTCTCTCTCTCTCTCTCTCTCTCTCTCTCTCTCTCTCTCTCTCTCTCTCTCTCTCTCTCTCTATTCCTTCATCACATACTCCGACAACAGTTTCCTTCAACAATTAATAAAATATTTATTAATAAAACTATGTCTGGTGTAGGTATGGACTGTGTATATGTATTGGGTATTGTCTTATATTGTGGGTGCAAGATAGGACTCTGCAAGTTAGTCTCCGTATCCCTTCTCTCGTCTGCATTCAGCTAGTCAAAGATACATCACACATAATGGACAGTTCGTCACCCGGGTTTGCTCCTTTCCGATTGAGTCCTGGATGTATCGTGAAGTTGTTCAAAGTCTGGTCACAGTGAAATAATAATAATTCCAGTAAGTCTATGACTTCGCCAGAGTCTGCTTCAAGAAGTTAATAATCCAACACTGAAACCACATCACCACAGTCTACCACGGTGTCTATATTGACTATGAATGTTCTGACTATCTATTGTCTCTTTTCTATTAGTCTACCATGCAAAAGTATGCAGTTGTATTTTTCTTTTACTTTCATCAGTTTAATCGTCCTTTTCCATTTTACTTTGGTTATCTGGATATTCTTTATTATTTTCAGAGTTCATTCAGGGCTATGGGTTATATCGTCTCACACTTAGAACCTGTCTTTGTTATTCATTGTTCTAGTGAGGTATTTGATCTCCGCCCAAGTGAAGTACCTTGAGTTTATCGTCTCTGATTGTATCAGGATACTTTCTAGTGAACCTGTAATGATAGATAACCAGGTGATATAAATCTGCTTCAGATTTTATACTTATGTGAGAGCATTTCTCCCGGCTGCACTAAGACGCTTCCGAAAAGATACTCTGACATAAGCCATATGAGTTCACTAAAGTCTAAACGATTAACTAAAAAACAAAGAAATGATAACCGTAAAGCACATACACCTAGTCCACTATGCTATACTATTACGCTACGGTTATAATACCTTATATACTTTATGGTAATCCAGGAATTGAAATACACTAGCGAATAAAACACTAATATCCACTCTCCTTTCAACAATAAGGGACGTGTATTTCTTTCCACATATACGGACACCTAGATAATCTCCGCCCAATTAGGTAGCACACACTAAAACAGAAAACCCAGTTTCTACAATTTATATTGGGCCTCCCATTCTCCGTTATTGTTTGATGTTCATACATCAACAGTCGTATTTCCCGTTTCCTTCACATCAAAAGTCTTTGAAACCACGTATTCGTTCCTGGCTCGTTCCATTCCCTTCCTCCGCTGGTTCCCTGTGTTCCCCTACGCTAGTACTGCTGGTCAATGACTCCTCACAATGTATCCGATGTTATACTGTCGGTCAATAACCCACATTTCGTCCTCGCTCAAAACTGAAGGCTAGATTGTTATTCTGACTCACGGTCCATAATTTTCCATTCTCATATAATGCAAGTTTATATGTAAGTTATCAAGGAATCACTAAACTACCAGTTTCCCGTGACATAGGCTCTCTCTTAAGAGAGTTGACCGCGTCGACTCTTCCTCACTGTAGTTTTGATTCCTATGATCCAATCTATTCCTCTTCCTCTGGAGTTGGATGTCTAGATAAGAAATCCGCTCCTACATTCTCCTTACCAGGTATGTATTCCACTGTGAAGTTGTACGGCTGTAGTAACAACGACCATCTCATCACCCTTGCGTTGAGCTTCTGTGAAGTAGCTATGAACATCAAGTGTTGATAATATGATTGGATCCTCACATGGCTCACCTCCTCATCCAGTAATCGATCTCACTGACACCCTACTATACTACTCAAGACTGAAATTAGTGTTGGCTCATCGCACCTGTACGTCCGGTCGACCTTCTTTCGACTTGCGTCAACGACGGCTCACAATACAGACGGATTGTCCCATCCTGATTGTAACACTGCTTCCATGTCCTCTTGGTTTCCCCCGGCTTTGCCTCTGGGGGTGTTCCGCCTCGTCCGCGTTGGACCAGAGTCGTCTTTCCCAAACCTCCTGGACTTTTGCTTCCAGGACCATCTTGGACGATATTGGATATGGTCAGCCAATCTTCGGTTGGAGTCCTGGGTAGTTCTCGCCTTTCCCAACGTTACCCACCTCTTCTGAACTGGGTTACTAGTGACGGTTTCACTCTTGTCCTTTCCCTGACGTGTGATTTCCCTCTTCCGTCGTTGGGTAAATCTGACCTATCACGTACTTTCCTATATGCCCTCCTATGTAGTACTGGCGATCTCTGGTCTTCGTCTGGAACTGTAACCTTTTTCTTAATGGCTGCCATCACCATAAGGTGCGAAGCTTTGCTCTCGGATTTCTCCTCATATTTCTTAATGAGATGCCTAGGGAGATTTTTCCTTTCTCCCCCGATCCTGATTCCGTAGGTATTCTTGGACACAACCTTTTCCACAGGATAAGGTCCTTTCCATCCTACTTGGAGTATATTAGTCTCTTCTGGACCCCATACTTCCACTTGGTCTTCCACCTTAAGAGCTATTTTACTCTTAGTCCACTTGTTGGGTGGTGCTTTCTGGCACTCTGAACAAGACTTCACTAACCGGCGTACATCTCCGGTCATTCCTGGCCAGCAATAATGGCCGGAAATTGCTGCAAGGTTTCTCTGACACCCATATGTCGATTCTCGGCTATGATGTGTCCACTCTGAAGAATGTGAGGACGGTGGGTCTCTGGAACCACCCACTGCTCGTGCAGGTTGTCTCCCCTCCCAGCTCTCCGATAGAGTAGTCGATTCTTCAGAAAGTACTGTCCCCGTTCTGGTGGCTCAGAATTTCTTTGCAGCTTCCTGTAGCAAGGACGCAACGTAGTGTCCTTCCTCTGGGCAGTATGCAATTCCCCTATCTCTGAGTTGTCACATAGTGTCTCTGCCTCTTTTCCCTTCCCTTGAGATCCACTGGCTACTGCTCCCCTGTGGGCTGGCTGTTTGGGCACCCCCAAGAAGACATATTTTGTGCCAATGATCATTGGGAATAGGGAATCAGCTAATACAGCAGCAGGAATAATGCCCGTGACGTACCTGGACTTAATCTCCACCTTGGCGATTGGCAGCGTCATGGTAACAGCACTCCTCATTGCCGGCTGTATCTCTATGGTCTCCCCTGTAAGTTGGTCTGGGCTTACCAGGCTGGCATCTATCACAGCTTCCCCATCCAAACCTGAATCGTAGAGACAAGCAACCTGCTGGCCATTGACTTCAATCAGTTCAACCACAGGTGGCCTCTCTTGGTCCTGAGTGTGTTCCACCTCCTCGACCTTTTCCTTGCATCTGCAGTCCACAGTATTATGTGTTTTCGACCTGCAGTGTGTGCACCATTTTCCCTTCCAAACTTTCCGTGGGCTCTCTTTAGTCAGAGCTTCTTCGCCGACCTCAGCCTTGTCTGTGATCACCTTCTTATGAATCACTTGGCATGCCGCGAAGTGATAACTTTTCGGTTTCGATCTGCAGTCCTTTGTGTTATGAGAGGGCGACTTGCAGATTGAACACCACTTCTCGGACCACGGTCGTTTCGCTGGAGAATTCGAGGTGTTCTGGTTTCCTTCCTTCACCTTCTCTGAACTCTCCATTGACGTCTTTATATAAGGTTCCACTTTTTCTCCTTCCCAGTTTTTACATTTCTTTCGGTCTTGTTTCTCCTGACCTTTTGTGGTGGGTATATTAGGTTTCTTTAGCTTCCCCATGGACTTCTACGAATCTTTCCGCCAGCTTATTCACAACATCCAGCCGTTCCGCCCCTTGTTCTCCTAAAAATGTCTTCAGTGGTTCTGACATTTGCTGTCGCATCTGGTCGACCACCATGAGCTCTTCCAAACTCTCATAGTCCCGCTTGAACTCCGCCAAATCTATCCATTTTTGGAGGTATGATTTCAGCCTTAAACTGTAGGCGGCGAATAGCTCTCCCGGCTCTCGTCTTGACGATCTAAACTTCTTCCGATACGTTTGTGCTGTGATTTCATAATGCTTCATCAAAGCGGCTTTTAATTCTTCGTAATTATTTTCATGTCCTGGTGGTAGGCGTGTGTAGACCTCATAACCCGAACCGAGTAACCCCTGGGCTAATTTAAGACACCATCTGCTTCTATCCAGCCCCATAGCGGATGCCATTGCTTCAAAGCGATTCGCATAGTTGTCAAATTTTTCTTTAGACTCATCATAAACAGCTAAGGGAAACTTCATGGCATGGTACCCATGTCCAATCATGTGGGTTGCCCCAGGTGAAGATGAACTTCCTTCTGCTGCATCTATTTCACCCTTAGTTTGTGTCTTGAGTTCTAGCTCTTTCATGCGGTATTCATGTTCTCTGATCTTTGTGGCTTCTTCTGCTTCCAACTGGGCCTTTCGATCTTCCCGTTCTGTTCCAACTGGGCCTTTCGATCTTCCCGTTCTGCTTGGCGAAATTATCGCTCCCTTTCCTGTATGTAATCAGTTAGTTCCGAACCAGATAAACCAATTTCCTCCCCGTTGGCCCTTATGTCTGCTGTAGTTACTTTTGAAGTAGCCATAGTTTAAGAAGGTAAGTCAGCCGGCTGAGTAAAGACACCTCAAGGCAGTAAAGAATTACTCACTATAGAACTATAATCTATTATAATATATATCAATCAATCTATGTATATCTAAATATTTATTTATGACACCACACAGTACAATACAACCAATCTCTTAATCACTAGAGAAGATATAGGATAAAGACTTATCGTAGACGTGTCAAGTGTGAACAGGTATGTACTGGGTCTGAACACCTATCCACATTCGTCCTGTCTGGATCTTTCTCACTGTAAAGTCCCCAGCATTAATATAATGTCTCTTACATAAATTTAATGGCACCATATATCCAATGGACATGCTTCCCTCAAAAGTCATCCATGTATACTTATATTTATATCCCAATAAGTATGTACCAACATGCAGGCTTCAAGTACCCAGCTAGGCAAGTACCCTTATGCAGTTGAAGTACCCCGCTAGGTATGTTACCCCGCTTGCACTCCAGTTAATGTGGGTATTATGTGTTACTCCGCTGCCCCACCATTTAATGTCGCTTGTCGTCCCTGGAGGAAAGTGGACTCGACAAGCACACCTTTAATATCCTTCTACTATTGGAACTATTGAATGACTTTTGTCTACACTCCTCCCTTCTGTCTTCTATTCCATATATCTCTCTCTTTCTCTCTTTCTCTCTCTCTCTCTCTCTCTCTCTCTCTCTCTCTCTCTCTCTCTCTCTCTCTCTCTCTCTCTCTCTCTCTTATTCCTTCATCACATACTCCGACAACAGTTTCCTTCAACAATTAATAAAATATTTATTAATAAAACTATGTCTGGTGTAGGTATGGACTGTGTATATGTATTGGGTATTGGTCTTATATTGTGGGTGCAAGATAGGACTCTGCAAGTTTAGTCTCCGTATCCCTTCTCTCGTCTGCATTCAGCTAGTCAAAGATATATCACACATAAATGGACAGTTCTCACCCGGGTTTGCTCCTTTCCGATTGAGTCTGGATGTATCGTGAAGTTGTTCAAAGTCTGGTCACAGTGAAATAATAATATTCCAGTAAGTCTATGACTTCGCCAGAGTCTGCTTCAAGAAGTTAATAATCCAACACTGAAACCACATCACCACAGTCTACCACGGTGTCTATATTGACTATGAATGTTCTGACTTATCTATTGTCTCTTTTCTATTAGTCTACCATGCAAAAGTATGCAGTTGTATTTTTCTTTTACTTTCATCAGTTTAATTGTCCTTTTCCATTTTACTTTGGTTATCTGGATATTCTTTTATTATTTTCAGAGTTCATTCAGGGCTATGGGTTATATCGTCTCACACTTAGAACCTGTCTTTGTTATTCATTGTTCTAGTGAGGTCTTTGATCTCTGCCCAGGTGAAGTGCCTTGAGTTTATCGTCTCTGATTGTATCAGGATACTTCTAGTGAAACCTGTGATTAATAGATAACCAGGTGATATAAATCTGCTTCAGATTTTTTTTTTATGTGAGAGCATTTCTCCCGGCTGCATTAAGACGCTTCCGAAAAGATACTCTGACATAAGCCATATGAGTTCACTAAAGTCTAAACGATTAACTAAAAAACAAAGAAATGATAACCGTAAAGCACATACACCTAGTCCACTATGCTATACTATTACGCTACGGTTATAATACCTTATATACTTTATGGTAATCCAGGAATTGAAATACACTAGCGAATAAAACACTAATATCCACTCTCCTTTCAACAATAAGGGACGTGTATTTCTTTCCACATATACGGACACCTAGATAATCTCCGCCCAATTAGGTAGCACACACTAAAACAGAAAACCCAGTTTCTACAATTTATATTGGGCCTCCCATTCTCCGTTATTGTTTGATGTTCATACATCAACAGTCGTATTTCCCGTTTCCTTCACATCAAAGTCTTTGAAACCACGTATTCGTTCCTGCTCGTTCCATTCCCTTCCTCCGCTGGTTCCCTGTGTTCCCCTACGCTAGTACTGCTGGTCAATGACTCCTCACAATGTATCCGATGTTATACTGTCGGTCAATAACCCACATTTCGTCCTCGCTCAAAACTGAAGGCTAGATTGTTATTCTGACTCACGGTCCATAATTTTCCATTCTCATATAATGCAAGTTTATATGTAAGTATCAAGGAATCACTAAACTACCAGTTTCCCAGTGACATAGGCTCTCTCTTAAGAGAGTTGACCGCGTCGACTCTTCCTCACTGTAGTTTTGATTCCTATGATCCCATCTATTCCTCTTCCTCTGGAGTTGGATGTCTAGATAAGAAATCCGCTCCTACATTCTCCTTACCAGGTATGTATTCCACTGTGAAGTTGTACGGCTGTAGTAACAACGACCATCTCATCACCCTTGCGTTGAGCTTCTGTGAAGTAGCTATGAACATCAAGTGTTGATAATATGATGGATCCTCACATGGCTCACCTCCTCATCCAGTACGATCT
>JACEFZ010020522.1:0-38897 GCA_014155875.1 Cepaea nemoralis
TTTTTTTTTTTTAAATTCATTTTTGGGCTATAAAAATTTTTCCTACTTGGGCAATATTTTACTTTTTGCTAACAAATTTTTCCTAATTTTATAAGTGCGGACGATATTTCTGTATTGCCACATTTTTTACTTTTGGGCAACGATTTTCCTACTTGACCTAGGTTTTTCGCTTTGGCTAACAAGTTTCCTATTTTCAAATTTGGGTTTTAGATTTCTTTTTGGGTCTAACTTTTTCCTTTTGGGGTTGAGATTTTCCAAAACCTTTTTATAAGTTGGAATGAGATATTTCTCTCTTTGCTGTATTTTTTCCCCTTTTGGGTTTTCACTTTTTTTACTTGGTTAATACTTTTCCCTATCTGGCTAAAAACCCCTTTCCTTGTTTGCATCGTGTGGCCAACTATTTCCCCTTTTTTGCCGACATTTTTAAATTTTACAAACAGATTTTTCCTACTTGACCAAGGCTTTTTCCTTTGCCTAACAAATTTTTCCTAGTTTTCAAAATTTAGCGATGTATTTCTTACCTGTCTTTTTTTTTCCTCTTGAGTAACCATTTCCAATTGGTCAATTTTTCACGTTTGGTTATAAATTTTCCTTTTTAATAGTTTGGTTGAGATTTTCTGTTTTTGGCCAACATTTTTTCCCTTTGGCAATTTTACCTACTTTTTTGTCGGGCAGAGTTTTCCTCTCTTTGGGGATATTTTTTTTACTTTGGGCTTTAAAATTTTCCTATTTGGCAATATTTTACTTTTTGGGCTAAAAATTTTTCCAAATTTTATTATGGGGCAATATTTCTGTATTTTGGCCGCATTTTTTACTTTTTGGGCAAACAGTTTTTCCCTATTTGACCTAGGTTTTTTTCTTTTTGGGCTAAAAAAGTTTTCCTCTTTTCATAGTTAGGTTGAATTTTACTATACTTTTTCTAAATTTTTTTTTCTTTTGGTTGGAATTTTTCCTTCTTTTTTTTAAGTTGGAAAGAATATTCCCTCTTTGGATTATTTTATTCACATTTGGGTCTCAAATTTCCCTACTTGGCAAAATTTTTTCCTGTTCGACTAACAAATTTTCCCTTTTTCATACTGGGGGACGAACATTTCGTATTGGCCGACTTTTTCATTTTTGGGAAAAGATTTTTCCTACTTCCCAGTTTTTCCCCCCTTTGGTTAACAGTTTTTCCCCCTTTTCATTGTTTTTAGTTAGATATTTTTTTATTTGGGCCCAACTTTTCCCCATTTTGGGTTTCAATTTTCCTACTTTTTATAGTTGGGACGAGCATTCCTTATTGTTTTACTTTGGTTCAACATTTTCCTACTTTACATTTTTGGGTTTGCAAAATTTAGCTTTTCTTTAGGTACCTTGTTTATTTTGGTCAGCTTCTAGTGTTCGTTCGCGATTTTCATTTGGGTTTTTTCATTTTTTTTGTGTGGTGTGTGTGGTTGTGTGTGTTGTGGGTGTGTTGGGGTTTTGTGTGTGTGGGTGTTGTGTGTTATTTTTGTCGTGTCATTTTTATTTTTTTAGTCATGTTTATCTTCTTTGTATTTTATATTTTGACGCTTTTGTCTTTTTCCCCCCTTTTTTTTGTCCGTTTTCCTTTTTTTGGGTCGGTGCCTTATCCTATATTTTATTTGGTGAGCATATTGTGAAGTTAGTGACGCCTATTTTTGGTCGCCGGATAAAAGGAAAACCGGACCCAAAGTAGTGACTTTCGCTATATTCGACCCTTTTTTGCTTGCGTTGCCTATCTTTTTTTCTCAAAGGGGCTGCCCCCCGGGATGCGCGTTTTGAAAATGCGTATCTCAAAAGACCCTTTTCGCAGCACTGGGAACTACCACTCTTGAACTAAAATTTAAGATATTTCAGAAAACACCTTACTGGCTACAAACAAACTTTTTATATACAACGATACAAATACTTAGTGAAACAACAAGCACCCTCGCTATTCTACTACTACTATTATTACCACCACCACCACCATCACCACCACCGCTGCTACTACTACTACTACTACTACTACTACTACTACTACTACTACTACTACTACTACTACTACTACTACTACTACTACTACTACTACTACTACTACTACTACTACTACTACTACCAATATTATTACTATTTGTATCCATGGTGTTGGAGATCATAGTTTATGGAGTGTCATACTGACCAATGCCAGGCGATAAGTCTCTTGCTGCTGTTGGTGACTATTACTACTGGTGCTATTGGTACTATGAGCACCACCATTACATGAAGGTAATGCCGTTAATTGGGGATTTCTGTAGTGTGAGTCAACCCCGGAATTGTTCAATGGTGTTGGAGATTGCAATGTGTGGGTGATACGTCCGTTGGTAAGACACGTAATGATGATGATAATTATTACTATTGTTGGTATTGCTACTACTACTACTACTACCATTACAAATACCACCTAACATGCCCCTTGATGATGATGACTAATATTACTAAGAAACAACTCTACTATTATTACTATACAACCACGCCAATTGTAGACAATAGCGATAAACGTATTAGAACCTACTCGCCCTGAACAGCGCCATCCTTCCCACAGCAGACAGTTTGATACTTCATGACTGAGACACCCCAACCTCTAGACCTAACAACTTGACCACCTCTTGATCATCACCATGTCACTACACCTACTTTCCCAGCCAATTTATGTAGTCACTCGACCACTTGACCACCGCTTGACCACCACTTGACCAGTACTTGACCACATCTTGATCATCATCGTGTCACTACACGTACTCTCCCCATCAATTTAAGGGGTAACTTGACCACCCCTTGACCACTCCTTGACCACTACTTGACCACGCCATCACTCACTTTAACCACCACCACATCACTAACTGTATCCTCCCATACAATTTAGGGGGTCACTTGACCACCTCTTGACCACTTGACCACCCCTTGACCACTACTTGACCACCTCACGATCATCACCAACTTACTACACTCACTTTCCCTGACAATTTAAGGGGTCACTTGACCACTTGACCACAGTTTGACCACCACTTGACCACTACTTGACCACCTCCTGATCATCACCACATCACTACATATACCTTCCTCTACAATTTAAGGGGTCACTTGACCACCCCTTGACCACTTGACCACCCTTTGACCACTATTTGACCACCACTTGACCACTATTTGACCATGTCATTACTTATTTTACCATAACCGTTTCACTACACGTACTTTCCCCGACAATTTAAGTGTTCAGTCGACGACTTGACCACTACTTGACCACTGCTTGACCACCTCTTGACCACTAATTTACCACCCTTTAATCATCACCATATCATTACAACTACATTCCACTAAAATTTTCCTCACTTGACCACTGCTTGACCACTGCTTGACCACTAATTTACCACCCTTTAATCATCACCATATCATTACAACTACTTTCCACTAAAATTTTCCTCACTTGACCACTGCTTGACCACTAATTTACCACCCTTTAATCATCACCATATCATTACAACTACTTTCCACTAAAATTTCGCCACTTGACCACTACTTGACCATTACTTGACCACGTCATCGCACACTTTAACCACCACCACATCACTACACGTACTTTCCCCTTTAATTTAAGTGTTACTCCACCACATGACCACCACTTGACCACCTCTTGACCACCACTTGACCACGTCATCACACACCCTTAACTATAAGCGGTCACTTATTATGTTTTTTTTTCTTCTATATATATTTTATTAACATTATTATATACCTTCTTTTGATCGTTTGTTTTTTATTTTTAATGTTTTATGTCGTATTTTTTATGTCGTACCTACAATTACTTGACCACCACCTCTGAGCACGCACGCCACCTATGATGAGTCACTAGACCACACCCACTCTTATGAGTCACTTCGCAACCGCCACGCCTACTTTTTGGGGAAAAAAGAGTTATCGCCCTTTGAGGATCAGGATCGATAAATGGTTGATTTATATAATATCCTCAAAAAAGGAGGTGATGGAGCCCCACTTACACTACTCAAAAGGCTACCTTCGCTATGTCAATTCTTGTTCTAATCTTTTCATGGCATCCCCCATCAGTTGTTATGACTGTGCCGAGATAACTGTACGGATTCAGTTATTCAAGTAATATATGGCCCTAAAACAAAGCCAACAATTACTTCTTGCCACGTTTAACATCCAGACGTATAAACAGCGGCAGACATGCTAGCAGGCCAGCACTCAAGAAAAAAAAGGATCCTAGGATATGTAGAACAGGAACAAATGAGTCCGTCGCTTCAACCACAGCACCTGCGAATTAGAGAAAACAAATTGACCTTGTCAGGTTCAATATAGGCGCTATTAAGAGGTCATTGACGGAATGGAAAGAGTTAAAAGAAGTAGACAACACATGAATGAAACAGACTATAGCATAATGAAAAAATAATTAACACAGTAAAGCAACAAAGCGATCAGGACAGACACCCGTGTTCTTCAGATGAACTAAAACTCACTAACACATCCATCCATCCATCATGTGCCATGCCGGTAAGCGTGGGCGGTCATGTTTTGCCATCTCACTCGATCACCAGAGTCGTGGATCAGCTCCGTGTTCCTGTCTCGACCATGCCATGTGGCCAAGCCATCACGTATTTGCTTCTAGGTCTTCCTCTTGGTCTGTTCCCTTCGATCTTGCCAGTTGTCACCAAGTTCTCCAAATCATTTTTTCTCATAACATGCCCAAAAAATTTTGACTGTCTGCGTCTAATGTCTCTAATCAGTTTACGATCTTCATTTGTTTCTTGAAAGACCTGTTCATTGGTCTTTCTGGCTCTCCATGGTATTCTTTGCATTTTCCTCAGAAACCACATTCCTACAGCCATCAGATGTTTTTCAGCTTGACTGCTCATTGTCCAAGCTTCACATCCATATAAACGTACAAGTTCTATGTAGCACCTCAACACTCTTTTTCTCGTTTCAATTGACATCTTTTTATTGGTCAGTATGTTTTTCATCTTGCTAAAGGCTACCTTGCCGGTCTCTCTGGCTGTGGGGTTACAACACTTTCTCTCTGTAATCCCGTTTATCACGCAGAGTCTCGTAGCGGAGCGAGAGCTGAGGCGGTTCGACCCCCGCTCGTGACTTGCGGGATACTGAGCCGGCCGCTCAGAAAGCAATGGCAAACTACTGAGCGTAATCTTGCCAAGAGATCAACATACAGCTGAAAGATGCTGGTGTGGACAGCTAAGTCCTGTAAAGGATATGCTAAAAAAAAAAAAGGCTACTTTAGACATGGCGATTCTTGTTCTAATCTCTTCAAGGCATCTCTCATCAGATGGTATTACTGTTCCGAGATAATTGTACCTATTCACTTGTTGAAGTATATTCTCATTTACTTGTATATTACATTGTGGTATTTCGTTCTTCCTAGTGACGACCATAACCTGTGTCTTTTTACAATTTAATTCTAACCCTCGTTGTTCACTGTGTGTAACAACTGCATCTACTAAATGTTGCAGGTCCTGTTCATTGTCTGCAATCAAACACAGCTGATGTTGCTAAATCGACGATACTTACTTGGTCATTCAGGCACGGAGAAGCTGAGAGAAAGCCGGTTTGGTAGGACTGATAATATGATGGGATAAGTGCATCAATTTTGGTGAAAATTATGTTGAGAAATAAAGGGACAATGTATGTATAAAAATAAACTGGTTTTAAGTTATTGTCATATTTAGTTATTTTTCTACATCCATTTGTGACTTACTTATAGACTTACCATCATCGTAGAGAAAGTAAATAAGCATAGTTCAGAATGTGACTTAGATATAAACATTCAAAAAAAAAAGATAACTAATAATTAGCAGTGGAAATGAGTGGTCATCGATGAACATCACAGTAATCGGGGAGATACTAGAACAAGTAACACATTTCTCCTATATTGGACTTGTAATAACAGATACTGGCAGAAGTCAAACAGAAATCAAAAAGTGAATAGAAATGGAAAATGTTTTCATTATCATGAATTAAGTATTAACATATAAAGCGATTAACAACACATTACAGATAAGAATTGTCAAATGCTATGTTTATTCAAAATTACTATAAAAGTCGCTTAAAAGTCGACAGGGTCGACTTCATTGCACCGGGTTTTATCCCATATGGCTCAGTCTCTTTCCGCAGCGCGGAAAGCGTCGCACAAAGCACGAACTACGTAGCTCTAGCGACGACCCACAGGAGTCTCCTGAAAAATTTAATTCGTGAACCGAAGGACGCGGCCCGGAATCGAACGCACATAATTCGGAGCCCGAGTTAAACGGCTTGACCACTTCGCCACGAAGACTCCCTCAACATTACTATATGGCGTTAAAGCTTGAAAATTGAACAAGCAATTAGAAAGTCGAATAGAGACCCCGGAGGGAAAGTCGAATAGACACCCTGGAGGGAAAGTCGAATAGAGACCCCGGAGGGAAAGTCGAATAGAGACCCCGGAGGGAAAGTCGTATAGAGACCCCGGAGATATGGATATACAGAAGAATATGTCGTATGTTACGGAAATGAAAACAATCAAATACAGAGGTTCTACACAATCTGGAAATGAAAACAGAGTTGCTGAAAGATATCAGAATGAGGCAAGTTAAATATTTCGACCAAGTCAAAAGACACATCACTCTTATACTGCATTGCAAGGTTGAACGATAAATGTGGGACGATAACATCAAGAGAGGGACGAACATCAATCTGACACAATGTACAGTCAGGGCGAGAGACAGACAGTGTTAGAGATCCATGCAGCTAACCTTCATTGTGGAGACAACACCTGATTGTTTGATTGATTGATTGATTGATTGATTGATTCATTGATTGATTGATTGATTGATATATCAAGCGTTACTTTCGGTTTAGTCTAGCTTAGTTTAGTCGATGGATCAACATCACGGCACACGAGTGCAACCCATAAGTGCTACGTTCTCCTCCTAACTCAAATATGAGTCTGGAGAAACTGAGCTCAGTGCACGAACTCCGTAGCACCGGCGAGGATCCTGAAAATACTTGGGTAGATTTTTAACTCGAAATTTTGCCCGGTCAGCGCCGTTAGGCTACTCTTTTTCGATTATAAAAGTTAGCAGAATAATTAAATTACAGTTTGTTGCTTGTCTGCCTGCTTGGTTGATTTGTTTGTTTGTTAGTTTGGTTCGTTGGTAGGCGGGGTGTGTTAACTGGTTGTTCGTAAATACACTGGAATGCTGTGATCTGACGCCCTAGTCATTGCCATTGGGGATAAGATTGTCAACGCCATTAGATGGGGGTTGGCAGGTATGGGTGTGAGCTTGATATACGGAATTGTATTCCAAAACCTGTATAAAAGTACCATCAGCACGGGGACTATGTTGTAGCGATCCCATTCTCTTCTCCAAGCTCAGAAAGCACACAGGAGGCTGGGGGGCAGGTACTGAGAAGAGGCATAATAGAATGTAATCAGGCCGTGAATCAGCACATCACTTAGTCACCGGATCTGCATGGGCATAGCTTAGTACTGGTTACGTTAACACAGCGTTTGGGTATTTCATTGTGAACAGATCCAATGTATAGCTTAGTACTGGTTACGTTAACACAGCGTTTAGGTATTTCATTGTGAACAAATCCAATGTATAGCTTAGTACTGGTTACGTTAACACAGCGTTTAGGTATTTCATTGTGAACAGATCCAATCTATAGCTTAGTACTGGTTACGTTAACACAGCGTTTAGGTATTTCATTGTGGACAGATCCAATGTATAGCTTAGTACTGGTTACGTTAACACAGCGTTTAGGTATTTCATTGTGAACAGATCCAATGTATAGCTTAGTACTGGTTACGTTAACACGGCGTTTAGGTATTTCATTGTGAACAGATCTAATGTATAGCTAAGTACTGGTTACGTTAACACAGCGTTTAGGTATTTCATTGTGAACAGATCCAATGTATAGCTTAGTACTGGTTACGTTAACACAGCGTTTAGGTATTTCATTGTGAACAGATCCAATGTATAGCTTAGTACTGGTTACGTTAACACAGCGTTTAGGTATTTCATTGTGAACAGATCCAATGTATAGCTTAGTACTGGTTACGTTAACACAACGTTTAGGTATTTCATTGTGAACAGATCCAATGCATAGCTTAGTACTGGTTACGTTAACACAGCGTTTAGGTATTTCATTGTGAACAGATCCAATGCATAGCTTAGTACTGGTTACGTTAACACAGCGTTTAGGTATTTCATTGTGGGCAGATCCAATTTATAGCTTAGTACTGGTTACGTTAACACAGCGTTTAGGTATTTCATTGTGAACAGATCCAATGTATAGCTTAGTACTGGTTACGTTAACACAGCGTTTAGGTATTTCATTGTGGACAGATCCAATGTATAGCTTAGTACTGGTTACGTTAACACGGCGTTTAGGTATTTCATTGTGAACAGATCCAATGTATAGCTTAGTACTGGTTACGTTAACACAGCGTTTAGGTATTTCATTGTGAACAGATCCAATGTATAGCTTAGTACTGGTTACGATAACACGGCGTTTAGGTATTTCATTGTGAACAGATCCAATGTATAGCTTAGTACTGGTTACGTTAACACAGCGTTTAGGTATTTCATTGTGAACAGATCCAATGTATAGCTTAGTACTGGTTACGTTAACACGGCGTTTAGGTATTTCATTGTGAACAGATCCAATGTATAGCTTAGTACAGGTTACGTTAACACAGCGTTTAGGTATTTCATTGTGAACAGATCCAATGTATAGCTTAGTACTGGTTACGTTAACACGGCGTTTAGGTATTTCATTGTGAATAGATCCAATGTATAGCTTAGTACTGGTTACGTTAACACTGCGTTTAGGTATTTCATTGTGGACAGAGCCAATGTATATCTTAGTACTGGTTACGTTAACACAGCGTTTAGGTATTTCATTGTGAACAGATCCAATCTATAGCTTAGTACTGGTTACGTTAACACAGCGTTTAGGTATTTCATTGTGGACAGATCCAATGTATAACTTAGTACTGGTTACGTTAACACAGCATTTAGGTATTTCATTGTGAACAGATCCAATGTATAGCTTAGTACTGGTTACGTTAACACAGCGTTTAGGTATTTCATTGTGAACAGATCCAATGTATAGCTTAGTACTGGTTACGTTAACACAGCGTTTAGGTATTTCATTGTGAACAGATCCAATGTATAGCTTAGTACTGGTTACGTTAACACAGCGTTTAGGTATTTCATTGTGAACAGACCCAATGTATAGCTTAGTACTGGTTACGTTAACACAGCGTTTAGGTATTTCATTGTGAACAGATCCAATGTATAGCTTAGTACTGGTTACGTTAACACAGCGTTTAGGTATTTCATTGTGGACAGATCCAATGTATAGTTTAGTACTGGTTACGTTAACACAGCGTTTAGGTATTTCATTGTGGACAGATCCAATGTATAGCTTATTACTGGTTACGTTAACACAGCGTTTAGGTATTTCATTGTGGACAGATCCAATGTATAGCTTATTACTGGTTACGTTAACACAGCGTTTAGGTATTTCATTGTGAACAGATCCAATGTCCAAAGGGAAGACATGTTCAAAGAAAGGTATTGCATTCATAGTATGTGTTTCTTTGACAAATATAGTTAATAATACAAATGTATAAACAACCGACCTAAGGAAGGGTTGAATAACGCTGCACTGAACGTGAACACCAGAAGGATCAGGCTGTAGGCTTGAGGATACTTCTTGGATCCTACCACCTCGATACAGACCAGCGTTTGTAGAGGTCCACGGGTACCCAGACACATTCCAATGAACAGTATCATTGGAATTAAACTTTCAATCGATGTGGCAAATCTGAAGAAGTGGCATGCCACACCTGAAAATAGTAATATACATAAATGCAATCATAACCGAGGACTGGAAATAACGTAGAGGTGATGTGTGCACGCATATTTTACGAATAGCTAAGCAAACAGACGCTTACTTGCAATTCAATGGTCTTAGGTTTGACTCTTCATCGAGACGAATATTTAAAAAGTTACCTCTTTGTCTTCCAGTTATACCGTTAGGCTTCGTGGGGCGGGTTTGTTGAAGTGCCTGTGACTCGCGCCTTTCTTCCAGTTTCTTTCATGATTCATGCGCATAGTTTCTTTCCAGGATCAAGTAAATTCGCCTACTGGTTTGCTTGAACTGTCATAGTTTCCTTACCTACTTAACTCCTAATTAATTCACGCATTTGGCTGCGCTCTTCATCGATGAAAGAGCTAAATGATCCACCGTTCAAAGTTACATAATCTGACATCGCTGTGTCTTGTGTGTGTGTGTCATTTCCAGGATGGCCCGGAGCCGAACGTGCACATGACGCATACGCAGTGGTAAATACAACGAAAAATGATGCATATATATGTTATTTACTTTTTCAGAATATATTAACACACAAAACCTTTAAGGTTTTCATTTGAAGCCCTCTCGTAGTATGTCCACAAACGAATGCCGTCATTCACGATCAATTATTTTGAAAACTGTCTGTTGCACCCAAGGAATATGTCTTTGATAGGTCCAAAAACAACTTAAATCATTGAAAGCGGCGACATTCCTTTGATCTTTTGCTGAACAACTAGTGATTTCTCGCTAACGAAGTTATTTTTACGGTAATGTGAGACATGTCAATTCTGTTGACACACAGAGGCGTATCCGGATTCGCATGAGAGTGGGTGCAATGAAAGAATTAGCTTAAAATCGACAGGGTCGGCTGCATTGCACCTGGTGTTTATCCCATATGGCTCAGTTTCTTTCCGCAGCGCGGAAAGCGTCGCACAAAGCACGAACTCCGTAGCTCCAGCGACGACCCTCGGGAGTCTCCGAAAAAATGCACTCGGGAAATGAAGGACGCGGCCCGGAATCGAACATACAACCTTCGGAGCCCGAGTCATACGGCTTGACCACTTCACCACGGAGAATCCCGAGAGGGGTGCAATGTGTAATATTAGTAAAGACAGAGAATTTACAGAGGGCACGGGGTAAATAATTTGTAAATTAACAGGAAAGTAGAAGGAATATATTTCTTACCTTATTTTTCATTTCCTTCTTGTTTCTTCAGTTATCAGTTATCAGTTGGAGTATCTTCATTGCACTCCGGACATGTCCATAGGTGCTCAGATCCTCCCCCCAGCATATGCATCAGCGTCCGGTGGCTAATAGTGCCAGTTCTGTGTTGGTTGACGAGGCGCCTTGTTTTCCCGATGTACCTCTCGCATCTGGCCGTGCTGAATTCTTACTCCCAAGTCTTTCATCCTGGACACGATGTGGATTCACTGACGTCAAAGTCCTCTGTTCTCGCCATATCTTTAAGGACGTTAATAACATCGGCACGATCCATGGGCTGGCCATCTACAGGGGGTGCAGAGCCAACCAGTTTATCAGCTCGTTCATTTCCCTCGACTCCCGCATGTCCCGGGACGAAGATGAAGGTGACTTTACGAACAACAGACTTCCGAAGCGACTCAGTCCACCTGTCTACGTACAGATCCAGCATTCGATCTTCTGAATCATGCTCATTGAGTCAGTTAGTACACACACGTTGGTATAATGCTGTGATTCCAGCCATATAAAAGCCTGTGTAACTGCC
The DNA here is from genome assembly GCA_014155875.1 of Cepaea nemoralis. Classification (NCBI taxonomy): domain Eukaryota; kingdom Metazoa; phylum Mollusca; class Gastropoda; order Stylommatophora; family Helicidae; genus Cepaea; species Cepaea nemoralis. The sequence continues at coordinate 11,639 of JACEFZ010020522.1, forward strand.
ATCACCTCCATCGTCGTGCTGCTCGAGGTCATAGAGTGGGCACCACTGGATTCTTGAACGGTTCGGCCCGCTGAATGGTCTGTAAATGCCCACGCACTTCTGTTCTGCTTTACAACAGATCCATCTGTATAGATGAGCTCTTTGGGGCGATATGAGTGTTCATAGATGAGCGCGTTGACTTCTGCATTGACAGCGACAGGTTTCTGCTCTCTGCACCGTCTGTCGAGTGTGATAAAGCAGGAGAAAGTGCACTTAAAAGCTGGAGGCACCGGCACCCATTCCTTGCCGGGGTTGATACTGGTATGACTGCAGACCTGTCTGCACGACATCTTCCGCCCGACCCATCCATGATTTGCCTCTCTTTAGCCTGTCACCCTTTTCTCTGAATATAGCGTCATAGCAGAGGGTGCTGCTCATCTGCACTTATTTTTAAGAATGCACTGAGCTCTCCAGATCTTGATCCTGTGTTCCATTGTCGGGTAAGTCAAGGAGGTATCTCATTGATACACAGCTGGTGTCTTTCGTGCAGCCCAAAATGATGCGCATGGCTTCGTTTTGTACCTTTTCAAGTCTTCCAATCTGTGTAGGGCTGACAGTGAGGATGGCCAGGGCATACTCTGCTCAGACCTTAATCTGTGTCGGACGATTCCAGTAGGTTGATGATTGCTCTCGGTTGCATAAAATTCAATCCATCCTTTCTCCAATAGTCCTCTTCCTCTTTCAACACATGGTCCTCACATTTTTTCCAGTAACTTTTATCAATATTTAATAGCGCGGACAGGGTTAGTAACTTGACGACAGACAATTTGAATGTAGTATTGGCAGCTGCCACTTGTCCTTTAATTTTAGCCCACACAAGTTCTATAAGGTTAAAATGAGAATGATACGGCGGAAGTCTCAAGCACCCATGACGATGCTCTTCTATCAACTTGTCAATTTGAAATTTCTTGCTTTTTTGGGTCTGTTTTACAAGGGACAACAACTGTAGCTTGAAATATGTTTCTGGAAATGGTATATTTTCCCTTCGGAGCCATATCTTTATTGCTTCCTTTGTGCTCGATGCCGTAGGTATTTTGTCTTCTTGTGCAACAACAATGTGATATGATGCATTGTCCATGATTAGACAAGACGGTCTATCAAGGGATGGAAGTACTGTATTCTCGAGCCAATCTCTAAATACATTACCATTCATCTCATTATGATAATCCCTATTGTCTGTATGCTTTCATACGAACACGAGCCCAGCATTCTGTAGTAAGCCATTATGAGTACTACCAGAATGGGCTATGACCAAACGCTGTCCTTTACTACTGGGCACATAACGTTTTATCTTTCCATCCATTGATTGCCATTCCTTTTCAATTGTGTGGTGCGCATTGATCCACGTTTCATCCAAATACACTATGTCATAATTTTCTTTGCGCTTTTCCCTTATTTCACGTAGGTATCTGCTTCTCATGGCTCCTAAATGCGGTTGCTCGCAAAGGATATTTCTACCTCCCTTGTACTTTCTAAAAGTGAAGCCTAATGTCCTTATAATTTTCCACAAAGTTGTTTTGGATAGCTCTATGTTATTGTCCTTTCTCAACAAAACCCTCAGTTTTCTTACACTCACTGTTTCTTTGGCATCCATCATTTTTATAATAACTCGTCTGATGACATCCTTGTCAAAGCTGTCTACAATTGCCTTTCTACCTACCGTTTGCTTATCGTTTGGTTTCATTCCAGATTCTTGCACCCATCGACGAAACGATGTTTACTCAAACCTAATGCATGCACTAATCTTTTTTTCGGGATTTGTAACAGTATGAAACAGTTTCCTGCGATCAGCTTCTTGACAAAAATATGTGTACAACTTCATAGCGATGTTTTGAAGTGTACACAATTTCACTTTTAATCCCATTGAACTGTATTAACACATTCAAATATTAGCTATTAAGATTACATTAATGGTAAAATTTATTTATATAATCACGTTTCATGAAAGAACCCACAGTTTGACGACGCCTCTGAACTATAACACTCAGTCTGTACAAAAACGAAAGACCGCCAGACAATTTTAAAAATACCGCGAATGGGTCTTGCTGAGCTGTAATACTCTAAAAAATTAAGGCATTCATGGCGGGGCCGTAAAATATATACCGCATATAAGCAAAAATTGAAATCTGCTGTACAATCTCTAGAACAAAAATTTTTTTGTTGGGTGGACATAATGATAAGGTTATATGCTAAATCTCATTATTTTCCATCAGTTAGTTACTGAGATATTGAATTTTATATTGAGGCAACAAAAAAACACAACAACACACACTATAACAGAGGTCACCTGTTCCTCCGTGTGTTCAGCCTTATACAGTGTGATTTCCTTGTCACATCAGAGACTTATGGCAGATGTCATACACATACACGTGTGTGTGTGTGTGTGTGTGTGTGTGTGTGTGCATGCGTAGTATGTGTGCGTGCGTATGTGTGCGTAACATTACTAACATCGTACATTTCGAGTAAAATATCTACCCAAAGTATTTTCAGGATCCTCGCCGGTGCTACGGAGTTCGTGCACTGAGCTGAGATTCTCCGGACTCAGGCTTGAGTTAAGAGTAGAACGGGGCACTTATGGGCTACCCCCATATGCCGTGGTGTTGATACGTCGACTAAACTAAACTACATTAATATAAATATCGTAAATTCAAACAATGTATGTGAGTGTGTGTGTGTGTGTTTGTTTGTTTGTGTGTGTATGTGTGTGTGTGTGTGTGTGACGTTACTAGCATCGTACATGCAAACAGTATGTGTGTGAGAGAGAGAGAGAGAGAGAGAGAGAGAGAGAGAGAGAGAGAGAGAGTGTGTGTGTGTGTGTGTGTGTGTGTGTGTGTGTGTGTGTGTGTGTGTGTGTGTGTGTGTGACTAACATCGTAAATTAAATCAATGAATGAAAACAAAATAAACACACATAAGCGCAGATTAAATAAAGCAGATGATGTTTTCTCAACAGAAGTGTAGCAAAGTACGCATACCCAAAAACACTTGTGTAATGACAGACAACTTGGATGGAAGCAACACTTTAGTGTCAGCAATAAACCCCGCCGAGATACGGCTGACCAGTTCAACGGCTCCACTAATGGTTGTCAGGAGGGCTGCCTGGTCAAAACTAGCGCCCTGGAACTTGCAGATAGTCGGCATATAGTTGATCAGATAGATGACAGCACTTCCTGGTATCGAGGACAGAAACATGCAGCGTAGGCCCCACGTACTGAAAATTGAAATAAGGGCTGATGATGTTGAAACTGACTCGTTTTAATTTAAAGATAATTAAGCATCCCTGGGACAGAAACTGGCGGAAACGTTTATATACTTAGGGAACAATAAAAGGCAGACAGAGTGGGATTTGTTTCCTCCTTACAAAGACAGATTCAAAACAATGTATGTCCTTTGTGAATTCAAACACATAAATATCTTATGCAAGTAAAATATTGCACGATTTCTAGTCTGGCATATGTCACTGCATCTGGTCAGGTGTATACTGCATAGATACATATCACATACATTGATCAGATACAAAACCACTTGAATACCTACTACATCTGTGAAAGAACCATTGTCTCCGTAATGTAAATCAAACAGCATTTTTTTTCTTCAAATTCCAGTGGTAGTGCCACGCTACTTATCAGAAATTAACAAATTACCCGACGCACAAATGAAAAACAAAAACAGTGGGTTAAATGCAAGACACCGTGATTGATGATAATATCAAATGGCTCGGTGTCTTTCCGAAAGCGGTCTGCAGACAGCGTAGCATAGCGCACGAACTCCGTAGCCCCAGCGACGAGCTAAGTGGTTACGCCGCTTGCCTCGAGCTCCGAAGCTTGTGGGTTCGATTCGTGCCTACGTCGTTGGGTTTACGAGTGCAATTTTCTCAGAAAATCTTGGAAATCATCGCTGGAGGTACAGAGTTCGTGCTTTGTGAGAAGCTTTCGGCAGGCTGCCCAGCGGAAAGAAGCCTAACCATATGGTATAAAACCCGGTGCAACGAAGTCAATCTTGCCTTTTAAATTCTTAAACCAGGTGATGAAAGCTAAAGACAAACCATCGACCTTTGGATCTCGAGATATCCACTTCGACAGGGAGATCCTGCTGCAGAGTAAACATTCTGGAAATGGGTCAATATTATGGGAGTGCGTAAACATTTTGGGAATGGATCAACATTCTGTGAGTGGGTCAACATTCTAGTAGTGGGTCAACATTCTGGGAGTGGGTCAACGTTCTGGGAGTGGGTCAACATTCTGGGAGTGGGTCAACATTCTGGGAATGGGTCAACATTATTGGAGTGGGTCACCATTCTGCGAGTGGGTCAACATTCTAGGAGTGGGTCAACATTCTGGGAGTGGGGTCAACATTCTGGGAGTGGGTCAACATTCTGGGAGTGGATCAACATTCTGGGAGTGGGTCAACATTCTGGGAATGGGTCAACATTATTTTAGTGGGTCAACATTTTGGGAGTTGGTCAACATTCTGGGAGTGGGTCAACATTATGGGAGTGGGTCAACTCAAACCAACCAATGTTCTGATACAAACAGTCAAATAAAATAAGTGAATTCTTACCCGACGAGCGTTATTTTAACAATAAATACTAAACACATCCATGTACGAAGGAGCTCTAAATTAACGCATCCCACAAGAGAGTCGGCATAACCTTCCCTGCAGATGGCTGCGTGCGAAACTTTTTTTGGTTTCGGTGAAGAGAGATGGCGCTATTCCTAGCTCGCTCTCTTCGTTCCCGGTTCGTGGTAGTGATCCCAAGTTTCATCTCCAGTAACAATTCTTGATAGTTGACACAAACTCTTTTGTACCACACGAAGAATGGTGTTGTCTAGGGTCTAATGTTTCTACTATCTCACTGCAGAGTGGAAGCTGAGCTATCCACCTATCTCAGACTACAAGTCACCACTGCAGCACACATCCATCACTCAGTGAATAAGATTGAATTTGCGCACATAATATTCCTTTAATTCTGAATTAACACGACACACGTAACATATAAATCCAGGAACAATAATTCTCTCAGAATATATCTTCATCCCAATGGAACACTTCGAATGACACTGCCTATCAAGGCCTACTAAATCTCATCCCACACGACAGTTTTACTACTGGCCACTCTTCTGGCCCAAAATCACTGGATCCAACCCACAATGGATCTAAGCCTCCGCTAACTATCCGACCCCCTTTAGGGCTAGGCTTCAATTCACTATGTCCGCTGATAACCGGGCTCAGTCTTTAATCCTTAGTCTCAGAATTCCCATCACTGAAAACCACAGGGCATAGTTCTATCACTAACTCCCCTCTCATTCACTTCGCAGACTACCGACCTACATTTGTCGGCTCTCAACACTCAACTGTCCATCCGATCCTCTCGGGATCTCGACTTCAACTGCCCCTACAATGTTTGTCACTGTTTTTTTTTTAACCCTTCTGTGCAGCCCTCCCTAGGCTCCACACACACTACCCCACAGCTCAAACTGTCTCCCCCACAATTACACTAGCCAACTGACTTCTCCTCACTTGCCCCATCCATCACTGTCCTCTCCTTTTCCTCCTTCGGGGAACTTACTACCCGGCCCTATTTTACCTCGTGAACTTGTTTATGTGTACCATTGCTATCCAGGACACTGACCTTACTGTCAGTGAACCCAGGCATGTGTCAATAGTAAACCATCACATTCTGCTTGAAAGCACCGCAAAGGTTCTTGACAAGAATGAATTATCATCTCATCTTATCTCACCTCATTATGGTCCTCTTGTACCTTGCGGTGTCGATGTACAGTATAAACAGCGGGAGAGTGCTCGCTTATGGACTTCATGTATCGATATTCCATGGACTCTGTTATTCCCTGCGTCCATCGTTTACGTGGTCGGTCTCTTCCTCTGTTTCCATCTGGTCTGTACATCATTGCTTGTTGTGGTATATTGTTAGTTGGTAACCTACTTGCATGACCGAACCATTTCACTTGCTGCCGTCTAATAATACCTATTTTGAATCGCTGATCTATCTCGTAGTCCATTAACATTGCCGGGTCTATATCCATTTGGGTCAGTCTGTTTATACTTCTTAGTTTTTCTACGAGCAGTATGAAGATCTCATGCCGACTTGCTAGGCCAGTCGCATTTTTGTCGCAGAATGAATTTGTCGCTTTTATTCTAGAGTAAGCTGCCTTGGCACCCAGCTTGCAGACACTCTGCGGTACTATAGCACATCATGGAAGATGTGGTGTATCGAACGTCGACTGATGTCACGATGTGCAGCAATGTCACTCACAGTCAGTCGCCAGTTTTGCGCACCCTTCAACAGCCGCAATTGACTCTGGGGTCTCTAGTTGGTGTGCCTGACCAGGCCGTGAACACTCTGCTATAGAAGTCTCGCCGTTTTGAAACTACATACTCCACTCATAAAATTGCTGGACTGACTAGCATATTTCGCCGATGAATTTCTATAGGTTTCACGCCTTCACTGATAAAAAAAAAGTAAACGGATAACAGAACGCTACTCCTCTTTCGTGCATGTTAAAAGTGGGGCGGCCATTTTTAAACTGTCCTTATACCGTCACCGTGTTCGTCTGCATCGTGGTATCATATGCTTAACCCTCTTGACACCCATAATACCAATCTTGACATGTTACAAGACAATGGCGTGGTGATTGTATTTCTCTCACACTTTGAAATTTTTCATTTGAAGCCCCCTCGTATATTAAAGGCGATGTCTGTCCTTGACGGCACACATTAACAATCAAAGGCACTCTGGAATATTCTAGACACATTCAAGTGAATAAACTTAACATTCATTCAAGAGATTTGGTACATATAAGAGAAGAGTTTTGGTGCAGATAACTTGAACTGAGCATCATCCGCTGATGTTACTTACTCAATCTAAGCAAGTGAACACACAGTCATACTTACTCAAGAGAAGACGCCTCATAAAACGTCTGCCATCTGGTTAGAATTTTGTCCACAGGTGTATCGGTGGCATCTTCTTTCTTGTGCTCGATGTCTGTGCCAGTGTCACCGTTCCCCAGGGTTAGGTCACTCCTCAAGGCAGCTGTAGACATGTCGCTGTTGGGTGCATATATATATATATATATATATAACGGAGCAAAGTAAAACAATCACATGTGTATTACAATATCTGGGAGTGAGGAAGAAGTTACTCAGCAAGATTCAGATCAGACATTTACATGACTCCCAGCATATAAACAGATACAGCACCTCGTTAGGGGTTACGGGCACAATTCATAATTCCGCGTTAAGAAGACAGCTAAAGCTGATCACCGTGCGTTGGTTTTCATACAATGGTATGAGTTCCAGTCGTTCGGAAAATAATGGTAAATTTCTGAAAGTAAACTAGCCGAGAAATCACAAACAGCCAAACAATACTGGGGTTGACTGCAACGTCCTGTAAAGGATATGCAATTAACTTATGTTTAAAGAGTGTACTGAGTGGAAGAGTACAGAGGGAACGAATGTGTGCATGGTGATCAACATTGCATGTGGTAAGACGAACGAACGAACGAACTAACGAACAAACAAAAGGTTACAAATTGGGCACGCATGCCTGTCTTACTGTAGACAACATCAATATATGGATAGGCAGGAAACTCCTATAAGTGCACTGTGATGACACACGGTGTAAGATTTTGAAAACCAATAATAGCCGACCTTCAATGTAGTAATGGCACATGATGATTGCCAGTGAGCTATGACCAGTCACCTTGTATGAACGCATGGTTTCCTAGATGATAGTCTTACCGTATGCCCTATTGCACTATCGGGATTTTGTCCCTAATCTAACTAGATCATTTTGTCATATAGTCGGTGTTAACATTTCTTACGCCATGTTATTGCTAGCATTCACAGACTTCCTGTATATTTTTTTAACCACACTATTACACCTCTGTACTGTTTGCATTTTTTTTTCCTCTGATGACTTTACCACATCATCATGTTACTTCAATCAACCTTATACCTATCAATGCATTCATTCTACTACAACAATTCTATCTATACCATTCACATTCATATATCTTTTATATACTCTATAAAGTATCTACACTATCCACATATATATATATATATATATATATATATATATATATATATATATATATATATATATAATATATATATATATATATATATATATATATATATATCACAAGATAAGAGTGTTTGAAATTGAGACATGTGATGTTATCTTGTGAGTGGTAATACTGATGTTTTATTATTCTTAAATGTGCAATTTCTGTTTGATGCTAATAGTTTTGACACTGCCTGCCGAACCCAATAAGTATATGCTGTTACCAGTTTTTGATGTGATTTGCCTGGTGGTATAGTGTAAGCGGTGAATCTTGAGTTTTTTGTATATCTTGGGGTATGCTGTTGTTTTCTAACTGTATGTGTTGTTCTTGTATTTACTGTTTTCCACATCCGATGACGTATTTCCTTTCCCATAACTATAGTATTCATCAGAGTTAAGAATGTTGTAACCCTAAGTTTGATGCATTCTGCACATGTCTGACGACGCTGCCACTCTAATAAGCCACATGCTATCGGTGTGACTGTTGGCTGTTCATGTGTCAGTGGTTTGTCTGTCTCTTTGTCAGTGACCTGTTCTATGTGGTGAGTTTCTGATTTCTTGTCCTCTTGTTGACAGTTTTTCTCACAAGTGTTTTCTATCTGTTGTTTGTTGCTTTTTTCTATCTGTATGTCTGAGGCTCTTACATCTGTTCGTTTGCACAATTTACATGATCGGACATGGCTTCTGATGTCCTTCTCACAGCCTGGCCAGTAGAACCCGGATAATAATCTCTTTCTAGTCTTGGCCAAACTGATATGGTCTGCACTCGGGGCGATGTGTGCCCGTTCCAGAGCGTTACTGCGCTCTCGCACTGTCAGCACCCTTTGTAAGATACATGTTGCATCTTTCGTGTATTCTCTCATGAGAATTTCATTCATCATTACAAATGACCACTTGCCTAATTTCGATTGTTTAGGTGGGCAGTTTGCCCGCTGAAAACAAGTTCGCAGTGTCTTGTCGTCTCTTTGTTGCTTTGCACGGTCTTCGGTTTGGATGTCTGGCACCCGTCTAGTGTCTGTCTGGTCAGCCCGAGGTATGACCACGTTATCTTCTTTCTTGTTTTTCTTAATATACTGTCTGGAGTCTGTATTCTCCCGTGTCATTTTACTATTCCATCTTTGGGCTTCATCTTCTGTACACTCTGTCACTCCCGGCATGTTACCTATCATTAGTCCTGCAAGTGGACTAGGCAACAATGCTACTCGTATTCTCCCTTCATAGTACGGGCAGGATATATGAACCCATGCTATAGCATACTTTTCCTTTGTACCACCGAAGGTACTGCACGTCACGCTCTCTCCCGTGTAGTCGCTACTCCTTACCAGGCTATGATCTACACCAGCTATTGACGACCTGTATTCCTAACGCAGGTGGTCAACTTCCCGTTCACGAGTGCTTTGTGGGATTTTAAAGTCCCGCTATGAATACTGCTCGCATTCGACTTCCTTGTAGGCACTATTTGACTACACGCAGGGTTACCGATCCGTTGTCTTTTATGTCTGTCTGTTGCTATGTATCCTAAGTTTGTCTTTTGGTCATGTTCTTCTTTAGTCACTCGTCTCAGTCTACACTCTCTGGCTACGTGGTCCAACCTGTTACAGACCCAACATTTTCGACTGCTTATGTAGTCTGTGTACCTATCGACTCTATTGGAAGGACGGTTTCTGATGTCCGAGTCGTGCTTAGGGTTTCTGTCGCCTATTATAAGAGACTCTTGTTGGCGACCACCATATGCCCATTCACTTACTGGCTCTAATCGACGGATATTCGTGTCCGACATTATAATTTGTGTGAAGGTATGGCAGAATATCAACGTAACACAGAGGAAAGGTAAAGGGAACTGAGAAGCAAGCTCAAAGGCATGAGGCAGTAGACAGATATGTGCGACCAGGGGACAGGCATGTGCGACCAAGCTGACTCATGTCAAGTGTAGAGATGAGGAAGAACCCAAAAATGTAGAACATTTTTGAAATTGCGGGGGGCATATGCCATGAGTCAGATTACTTAAGACCTGAGTAACAGCAACATAGATGGTTGAGACATTAAGAGTGATAAATAATCACGTAGAGTTATAAGGAAAAGACACCGGTAACGGGCTAAAGATAGTGGCCAATAGAATTGCGAGGAGGAGGCCACGTGATTAGGAGGGTCGAGCAGAGCGCACGAACAAAGAAGGTCAGTTGGAGTTGGGACGCCATCGCGGACAGATAAGAAAGCCCAGAGAATTGAGTCTGTCGGGAACCCCGCCATGTACATTTCATAGAACGTACTAAACCATTGTTCTAGTAGGAAGATGTCCGACTATGTCAAGCAACCAGCGCTTGACAACAGGGAGAAAGAACGACATAGTTCCTGATACCAGTTGCACAGAAGGCGAGATGTGTAGTAAATCCGCCATGCCGGTGACGACATGTTTACACGGAGGGAGGCTAGTGGTGTGGCTAAATGGGTCGGTAGTGAACCCGTCCTACGAGTTGTAAGTAGGTTAGTTATGCACATATATAACTGTATGAACTGCTTGTGAAGAAATAAAGCTATTTATTCGGCGTGTTTTTCACTCATGGAAAGCCGTGGTGGTTCTGTGTATTCTAGTATGAGTTCAAGCTTATTTTGCCAGTTTAGCGTCACCATACCCCTAACAGCTCATTGGCAATGATAAATACGGTGATAAGAATTTAATGTCATAGATGCCCGTTTCTTCTTAAAAGAACAGATGATAAAGAAAGGGACATGTCGCCCCAATTCTTAATGCGATGATAATGCTGATGACGATGATACATATCACACACTTGCGGCTATAGAATTTTATTTCAGAATGGTTTGATTTATTGCGCGCGGATATCTAATGTGACTGCCCATGCCTCCTCCCATAGATCACGCTTGGAGATGACTGCCCATGCCTCCTCCCATAGATCAGGCTTGAAGATGACTGCCCATGCCTCCTCCCATAGATCACGCTTGGAGAACTTGAACTGCACATATTCTACACCACGGACGAGGATCCACACATGAATCACACATGCTATAATCACTCTTTATATGGGTTACAAAGTTAATTGCATATCCTTTGCAGGACGCAGCAGTCAACCCTATCATTTGTTTTATGCTTGTGATTTGTTAGCAAGTTAATTTCAGAAGTTTGCCATTGCTTTTTGAACAACTGGCACTTATACCATTGCATGAAAATTAGGGCCAGGCGGTTTACTTCCAATTTTCCCCCAGCTGTGTTTAGAACTCGGTTATAAGTTATCAGTTATCAGTTGGGGTATCTTCATTTTAGCGTTCGGTGGCTAATAGTGCCAGTTCTGTGTTGGTTAACGAGGCAACTCGTTTCCCCGATTTACCTCTCGTGTCTGGCCGTGCCAATTTTTACTCCCAAGAAAATCTGGCTGCTGTTGAGGCTGAAGTACAAGCGTTGATTTTCAAGAATTCGCTAGACGGTGACGCGGTCATCTACACAGATGGGTCGGTCGTCCGACATGTGAGAAGCTCATGGGCCTTTACAGCTCGGGCCGGAGGGAGAATTGTGAAGGAGGACTCTGGTGCTTTCATTGAAACCACAAGTAGCCTGACCATGGAAGTCATGGCAGTAAGTAAAGCAATAACATGGCTCGAGACACAGACATTCACTAGGGCTTGTTTCCTTAGCGACTCAATGAACATGATCAAGAGGATAGAGGAGGGGTCGATCCGAAGAGAATGGTTGCTGCCTCTGAAGTGGTCTCGGCTGGCAAAGATTAGTTTCATCTTCGTGCCAGGGCATGCGGGAGTACAAGGAAATGAGCGGGCTGACAAGCTCGCAGGTGAGGCTACTGTGGAGGGCGGACGCGCCATGGACCAGGCTGACATTCTGAACGCTCTACGTGAAGTGAGACTTTTGCGAGAACCAAGTGACGACTGTGAATCTACAACAATGGCCAGACTGCGAGAACAGCAAATTAAAAGAGGGGTGGCCAAACAAGAACACTACGCAGGAAGCCAAAGAAGATTGATAAACCAACACAGAACTGGCGTCGTTAGCCGCTACACGTTGCGGGATTTGCTGAGGAGGGGATCCGAGCACTTATAGACTGAATGGTTCGATGTGCAACGAGGATGATCTGTCGACTAACTAACTAACTCCCAAGTCTTTCATCCTGGACAGCGATGTGGATTCACTGACATCAAAGTCTTCTGTTCTCGCCATGTCTTGAAGAACGTTAATAACATCGGCACGATATATGGACTGGCCATCTGCAGGGGGTGCAGAGCCAACCAGTTTCTCAGCTCGTTCATTTCCCTCGACTCCCGCATGTCCAGAGACAATGATGAAGGTGACTTTACGGAAAACGGACTTCCGCAGCGACTCAGTCCACTGTCTACAAACTCGGTATGCGGGACTAAGAACTGCTTTCATAACGTCTTCGCCACTACGCCGTATTTTACAAGGGTAGGTTGTTAATTACTCCAATGTATCCTGGGCAGTTGTCACACGGCCTACTTGGTGTCATGCCTTATTAGGTGGCGATGTTAACTCGTGCATCATGAGCATGGGTAGTACTCGTATTAGTTTTCCGCCGTTATCTAAGAAAGCTGGAAGTCTGGTCGATTACACCGAGAATCAGGAGAAAAAAAAGAAATTTTGTTTGTAATCCCCTACAATTTGATTCACACCCGGTTTAGATGAATTAGAGTTGGTCTCCGTAACTGTAAACCAGTTGCACACTTTCAAAACTGTTTAGAATATTAGTAATAGAATTACTTGAACACTATTTCGCACAAACCTACAACAATTGCCTCGGCACTGTCTGTCAACATTATCAGCTTCCTTGATGACGAATACCCACAGGATCTCTGGACCCGAGTCCACATAGATGGGTCAGCACAAAATGCTGTTCGAAATGGAGGAGCGGGAGTGTACATAGAATACCCAAATAATACTAGAGACACAGCCAGAGTTCCAACAGGAAAGTACGGCCATAACTATGATGCTGAAATTGAAGCAATCAAGATAGCCACAGAGAAATTACAAAATGCCAGCCATGGTACTCAACCTGTGGTAATATTAACAGATGCAAAATCCGTAATAGAGGTGCTCCTGTCTGTTAAATTGCCAGTTCTGAGGACACTACTTTCTGAACTTAGCAGTCAGCGTAAGGTCACCATACAGTGGATACCATCCCACTGTGGAGTCCCCGGAAACGAGAGAGCTAATCGATTGGTTAAGGAAGGAGCAAAAGAAGAACAATCTGATGTGCCCATTACATACCACCAAAAGAAAAGAATGATCAAATCAGTCAGAAGGCCACCAAACCTTACTCAAGACGACTACCACGTTATGGACAGACCAGAACACGTCATTCTTCTGCGCCTCAGAACAGGACACAATAGATTACGCAACCACGTGTATACAAAATTCAAGATTGGTGACTCAGCCATGTGCACATGTGGTTTGGCGTCGCAGACAGCAGAGCACATACTCCAAGATTGCCCAAAATACAACATATCCAGGCGAACCTTCTGGCCTAGAGAGATAACAGTGGAAGATAAACTCTATGGACCGCTGAGTGAACTAAAAAAGACTGTTAGATTCATACAAGAGACAACACTGCAGTTATAAACATATTTCAGGTGAACGAAAGAAGAAGAAGAAAAAAATCATCATCATCATTTTCCACTCTTTTTGTCGTCCAGCGTTTGGGGGAGGAATAGCTGACGTTCCAGCACCTGATGGACTGCACTGGACAACGTCGTTCCGTGGGACTGTTCAATTTGTTTGATGTTGTCAATCCACTTTCTTCCTGGGCGTCCTCTTGTTCTTGTAGCAGACCCGCTTTGATGTTGTCAATCCACTTTCTTCCTGGGCGTCCTCTTGTTCTTGTAGCAGACCCGCTTTGATGTTGTCAATCCACTTTCTTCCTGGGCGTCCTCTTGTTCTTGTAGCAGACCCGCTTTGATGTTGTCAATCCACTTTCTTCCTGGGCGTCCTCTTGTTCTTGTAGCAGACCCGCTTTGATGTTGTCAATCCACTTTCTTCCTGGGCGTCCTCTTGTTCTTGTAGCAGACCCCGCTTTGATGTTGTCAATCCACTTTCTTCCTGGGCGTCCTCTTGTTCTTGTAGCAGACCCGCTTTGATGTTGTCAATCCACTTTCTTCCTGGGCGTCCTCTTGTTCTTGTAGCAGACCCGCTTTGATGTTGTCAATCCACTTTCTTCCTGGGCGTCCTCTTGTTCTTGTAGCAGACCCGCTTTGATGTTGTCAATCCACTTTCTTCCTGGGCGTCCTCTTGTTCTTGTAGCAGACCCGCTTTGATGTTGTCTATCCACTTTCTTCCTGGGCGTCCTCTTGTTCTTGTAGCAGACCCGCTTTGATGTTGTCAATCCACTTTCTTCCTGGGCGTCCTCTTGTTCTTGTAGCAGACCCGCTTTTGATGTTGTCAATCCACTTTCTTCCTGGGCGTCCTCTTGTTCTTGTAGCAGACCCGCTTTGATGTTGTCAATCCACTTTCTTCCTGGGCGTCCTCTTGTTCTTGTAGCAGACCCGCTTTGATGTTGTCAATCCACTTTCTTCCTGGGCGTCCTCTTGTTCTTGTAGCAGACCCGCTTTGATGTTGTCAATCCACTTTCTTCCTGGGCGTCCTCTTGTTCTTGTAGCAGACCCGCTTTGATGTTGTCAATCCACTTTCTTCCTGGGCGTCCTCTTGTTCTTGTAGCAGACCCGCTTTGATGTTGTCAATCCACTTTCTTCCTGGGCGTCCTCTTGTTCTTGTAGCAGACCCGCTTTGATGTTGTCAATCCACTTTCTTCCTGGGCGTCCTCTTGTTCTTGTAGCAGACCCGCTTTGATGTTGTCAATCCACTTCTTCCTGGGCGTCCTCTTGTTCTTGTAGCAGACCCGCTTTGATGTTGTCAATCCACTTTCTTCCTGGGCGTCCTCTTGTTCTTGTAGCAGACCCGCTTTGATGTTGTCTATCCACTTTCTTCCTGGGCGTCCTCTTGTTCTTGTAGCAGACCCGCTTTGATGTTGTCAATCCACTTTCTTCCTGGGCGTCCTCTTGTTCTTGTAGCAGACCCGCTTTGATGTTGTCAATCCACTTTCTTCCTGGGCGTCCTCTTGTTCTTGTAGCAGACCCGCTTTGATGTTGTCTATCCACTTTCTTCCTGGGCGTCCTCTTGTTCTTGTAGCAGACCAGCTTTGATGTTGTCAATCCACTTTCTTCCTGGGCGTCCTCTTGTTCTTGTAGCAGACCCGCTTTGATGTTGTCAATCCACTTTCTTCCTGGGCGTCCTCTTGTTCTTGTAGCAGACCCGCTTTGATGTTGTCAATCCACTTTCTTCCTGGGCGTCCTCTTGTTCTTGTAGCAGACCCGCTTTGATGTTGTCAATCCACTTTCTTCCTGGGCGTCCTCTTGTTCTTGTAGCAGACCCGCTTTGATGTTGTCAATCCACTTTCTTCCTGGGCGTCCTCTTGTTCTTGTAGCAGACCCGCTTTGATGTTGTCAATCCACTTTCTTCCTGGGCGTCCTCTTGTTCTTGTAGCAGACCCGCTTTGATGTTGTCAATCCACTTTCTTCCTGGGCGTCCTCTTGTTCTTGTAGCAGACCCGCTTTGATGTTGTCAATCCACTTTCTTCCTGGGCGTCCTCTTGTTCTTGTAGCAGACCCGCTTTGATGTTGTGCAAATTCTGGTAGTTGGTGGTATTGCATTCTAACCAGTTGAGCTTCTGCCTTTCACTCTATGTGGCACAATGATCCCACTATCTTTCACTCTATGTGGCACAATGATCCCACTATCTTTCAATCTATGTGGCACAATGATCCCACTATCTTTCACTCTATGTGGCACAATGATCCCACTATCTTTCAATCTATGTGGCACAATGATCCCACTATCTTTCAATCTATGTGGCACAATGATCCCACTATCTTTCAATCTATGTGGCACAATGATCCCACTATCTTTCAATCTATGTGGCACAATGATCCCACTATCTTTCAATCTATGTGGCACAATGATCCCACTATCTTTCAATCTATGTGGCACAATGATCCCACTATCTTTCAATCTATGTGGCACAATGA
This sequence comes from Cepaea nemoralis, assembly GCA_014155875.1. Classification (NCBI taxonomy): domain Eukaryota; kingdom Metazoa; phylum Mollusca; class Gastropoda; order Stylommatophora; family Helicidae; genus Cepaea; species Cepaea nemoralis. Next base: position 27,821 of record JACEFZ010020522.1, read on the forward strand.
TCCCACTATCTTTCAATCTATGTGGCACAATGATCCCACTATCTTTCACTCTATGTGGCACAATGATCCCACTATCTTTCAATCTATGTGGCACAATGATCCCACTATCTTTCACTCTATGTGGCACAATGATCCCACTATCTTTCACTCTATGTGGCACAATGATCCCACTATCTTTCACTCTATGTGGCACAATGATCCCACTATCTTTCAATCTATGTGGCACAATGATCCCACTATCTTTCAATCTATGTGGCACAATGATCCCACTATCTTTCAATCTATGTGGCACAATGATCCCACTATCTTTCAATCTATGTGGCACAATGATCCCACTATCTTTCACTCTATGTGGCACAATGATCCCACTATCTTTCAATCTATGTGGCACAATGATCCCACTATCTTTCAATCTATGTGGCACAATGATCCCACTATCTTTCAATCTATGTGGCACAATGATCCCACTATCTTTCAATCTATGTGGCACAATGATCCCACTATCTTTCAATCTATGTGGCACAATGATCCCACTATCTTTCAATCTATGTGGCACAATGATCCCACTATCTTTCAATCTATGTGGCACAATGATTCCACTATCTTTCAATCTATGTGGCACAATGATCCCACTATCTTTCAATCTATGTGGCACAATGATCCCACTATCTTTCAATCTATGTGGCACAATGATCCCACTATCTTTCAATCTATGTGGCACAATGATCCCACTATCTTTCACTCTATGTGGCACAATGATCCCACTATCTTTCACTCTATGTGGCACAATGATCCCACTATCTTTCACTCTATGTGGCACAATGATCCCACTATCTTTCACTCTATGTGGCACAATGATCCCACTATCTTTCACTCTATGTGGCACAATGATCCCACTATCTTTCACTCTATGTGGCACAATGATCCCACTATCTTTCACTCTATGTGGCACAATGATCCCACTATCTTTCACTCTATGTGGCACAATGATCCCACTATCTTTCACTCTATGTGGCACAATGATCCCACTATCTTTCACTCTATGTGGCACAATGATCCCACTATCTTTCACTCTATGTGGCACAATGATCCCACTATCTTTCAATCTATGTGGCACAATGATCCCACTATCTTTCAGATAACAGCATTTTTTATTTAAATTCGGTCTCGGATAGTTAGCTAAATTGGCAGATCTCCTCAAGCATCTCATATCACAGGTGTGGAATTTTAGTGAGTGTGATATCAAATAATTTCCACATTTGACATTAGTAGCTTAAAAAAGTCGACAGGGTTGATTTCATTGCACAGGGTTTTTATCCCATATGGCTCAGTCTCTTTCCGCAGCATGGAAAGAGTCGCACAAAGAACAAACTCCGTAGCTCCAGCGACGACCTTCAGGAGTCTCCAAAAAATATGCACTCGTGAACCGAAGGAGGCTGTCCGGAATCGAACCCACAACCTTCGCAGCTCGAGTCAGACAGCTTAGCTCACATTAGTAGCATAGGGTTGATGTGAACACACTGTTTATTGTCTGTTGTTTTCGGACGTAGTTCGCTGGGAAAACAGCTGCCTATCGGGAAAGTGATGCGGGCGAGGCAGTAACGCTTCTGCATCATTCTTAATTAGAGACATAATATACATTTACATGCTTCATCAAAAGACATAATGGACAACAATACTGATAGAGTTAAACTATACAACGTGTTTGTAAACCATGTAGGTCTTAAGGCGTATCGAAAAAGCGGACATATATGTCGCCATTACAGACGTGGTGTAGAAATACAAACAGAGATGCGTAATGAGTGCAGTGTTAATCTGATGAATCGTGATATTCTTTATAGTTGCATAACATTCATCATAGACACAGCTAATGCTATCACCCCACGCACAGCTGACGACACTTCTATGCCATGTTTCAAACACATGCCATACTACTGAAGGAAAATAATTATCTAGAGGCATTACTGGTCGACAAAGAACATAAACATTACTACTCATTTAAAGGTGTAAATTAAAATTAATAGTACGGTAACCTTTTTGATGGTCGTGGTCTAATTAAATAAATCAACATAAAAGAAATAAATAAATACATATTTGCCTATTTTCTGCTGTACAATTTCCATCGATCATCTGGTCAGTATTGGCAACAGCCTTCTCATGTAAGGCCTCATCTACGTTATTGTGGTCTAAAAGTGCCTCTGCCGCCTCAACATCATTCGCCATTTCACCACTTGAGATTTGCAACAGTTGTCCTTTACTGTCTTTGGTTAGACCATCTGAGAGTACGACCCTTCTGTCTGTGTCAGGGCTTACCAGGACCCGGCTCTTAACAGCAGAAGTATCCTTTTCCGCTGTCGCATCATCATCATCATCAGGGCGATATCTGAAGGATAGAACCATGCAACAAAAGTATCAATACTATAGTGTGCAATCAGGATGTAACAAATGTATCACTCGATTACTGACACAACGACCAGGGGACGCAACCAAGAAGTGGCAAGTATAGATTTTCACCAGTAGGTCCACCTATCTTTGTGAACTGTGCTCTACACATGTTTCTGAACAAATAACAGCAATTAGTATGGTATTATCAGACCATATCATCCATGGTGTTTCTGGTTGATCATTGCAAAAAAAAAAAAAAAAAAATCCATGTTCATGATTTCTATTTATTATATATCTGCTGGGTTTATTTTCTTTAATATTGCAAATTGTGAAGATAAACATACACAAACAAACGAAATATATTTCCAACATTTTGACTACGACTTTCTTGTGTATTCGTATGACTAGTGTTATATGTAAGTAATGCTGAGATTCTTTTGAAAGAATAATATATAGCTGGTTCCGCTAAAGAACTCTGGACAAACTAGTGAAATTTAGTAACAAAATGACTAATTCAGCCCGTTTGTTCACACTCTATTTTAAGCAGCTAGATAAGGCGCGTATCGAGTTATGTCCTCCAATTCTCGAAACAAACAGAATCAGTTGCATCAGCATCAGCTGAGCAGAAAACAGGTTCTGTGTTGCAGGCTCAAAAGTAGTGACCATATTGACAGGAACATACCCGTCTTCAGCATAGATAATGAACTAACGAGCCCACATTTTGAGACACGCCACCGCCACTCGCTAGATACACACGCATAATTTCAGTGTCGATGGATCTGGCATTTTATTTTTGCAATGCCAACGCAGACATTTCTTGCGATATGGAAAACGTGCTGACTAATTAAACTGGTGTCCATTGCAACGAGAAATAGAGTGTTGACGGGTTACATACAACCTCTACTTTTGTATAGATGTGAATCGTGGACGATGAGCAGACAAGTGAAAAACATTTAATGGCAGTGGAAATTTGGTTTCTGGGGAAAATGCAAATAATAGATAATTTGGTGACAAATGGCAAGATTGAGGGGAAAAAACAGGGGATGGCAGAGAAGTAAATATCCGGGTGGCTTTGCCACGTGGTATGGTCGGGACAAGAACACAGAGCTGATCCACGACTCTGGTGATCGTGTAAGATGGCGAAACATGACCGCCCATGCTTGTCGGCATGGCACATGATGGTGTTGAAGGCAGAAATGTTAAAGCAAATGTGAACCAATGTAATTTTGATCAACAAGATTATGGGGTGAATAAACTCGAGCTAGAAAACAAAATGAGCGGAACTAAACTGTTTTCAGAGAAGACATCACGTTTGGAACACAAGAGTGCAAACGTATGTGTAATGGGGAACATTACTGAACTGTGGCTGAGGTGTCCTTCATGAGAAAACAATGAAGATAGTCTGTTAGTTGTGGAGGTAGATAACCCCACTTGAGTACTTTTAATAGAGGATTGTTTTCTTTGCACGTCTAATACAGAGTTGTGTAAGAAACACTTCTAATGCTGGAACAAAGTACTTCTAATACATGATTGCGGGCTAAGTAGTTCTAAGATAGAATTGGGCGGACTGTCCTCTAAAATAGACAATATAGATGTACATGTGGTGTTGAAGAAGGATATATAGATTGAGCCAGTCAGAATAAAATCACGTGAACAGATCTCTAAAGACATTTTGGGAGCTAGAAGGGGATGCGGAAAGCTGGTTGAGACATCATCATCATAATCATCTCAATAATCATCAGCATCATCTTAATCATCATCATCAACCTCATCATCAACTTCATCATTATCATCACAATCATTATCATCATCACCATCACAAACATAATCATCATTGTCATCATCATCATCATCATTATCATCATCATTAACATCATCATCATCATAAAAACATCATCATGATCATGCATCTGCTAAATGACGCAGTCGAACACACACACACACACACACGCACACACACACACACACACACACACACACACACACACACACACCCTTTTTGAGTAATACGGGTATGCGAAGACAATCCGCTTACAGAAACTGTGCTCAAAGATTTCTCTTTTGCCTGCGTGTTATCTTTCCTTTGTGGAAAGTTCTAGTTGTGTTTTGTTTTCATGTGTTTATACAAGACGTATTGCCCGTGATTATTCAGTTTTAACGGCTTATTTGTTATATCGTGCTTATTGTTGAAATACCTTTGGCATTTCGCTTCTTGATATTTACTTATTGTGATTGTCTGTTACAAATGTATGTACACACGAGATGCACATATCATCCTACAACTTTAAATAAAAGCGTGCATTATTATGCAACTCAATTAAAACTCTAGGTTGTTGACGGAAATATACTCTAGAGCTTAATAACCGCGTCGTTGACATTAAAGACGTAAACTTGAAATGGAAAGAAATAAAGAAAGACAATAGGAAACAAATAAACAAACAAACAAAGTTAATATAAAACATTTCATTTCACAAATAATAAGTTTGAAATTATATGTATGAGATGATTTCTGTCTACAATTCCTGCTGTTTAATATTAATATATGTTACTAGCTACGTATTATCTGGTTAATATCTGCGATAATCAACTGACATAGTCTCGGTTGGTTTTGGCGTCTGGTGTTTTAACCTGTTAGTTACATACAGGGAATGGTTTGCTTATGAAATCAAGAATGAACATCTTTACCCTTGGCACATTTCCGACCGTGTTCTGTCTCCCTCTGCAGTAGCCCGCGACGAGCGCCCACGATGATGGTACCAGTGCAGTCTGAATGAACGCCAGACCTTTCCTCCATAGTTCAGGGCCATCCAGACCGTCTGCACCACTGAATCCCCAGCTGAATCAGTCCGACCAGATGTGGGTACTTTGTTTCCTGTGATGCACTCTCGACGCGATCTCAGAGGGTCTTCATCACATCACCCTTGTTAGTCTCAGCTTAGATTCGTTTACTTCCCATGCTGACCTATGTTGATTATATGCGAGCAGTTTTTAACCTCTTGATCTTTCTTCCAATACTGCCAGCCGCTGATGATATACTGGCAGGTCTTACCAGGCATCCCCCATACTCCCCATACTGACACACTATGGTAAACGAGCAGTACAAGAAAATTGAAATAAATTCTATTAAAAATGCACAAAATATGCACAGACAAATCTGTGAGCTCAAGTGAAGAAACAAAATTAAAAACAATAGCTAGTCGTCGACTTACGACCTATGCAACTTACGACCATTCGACTTTACGAACACAATCACTAGCCATATTATTAACTCGAGTCTAGTGCTTCCACATTGACGTGGATAGGCCTTAGGTTCATAACAGAGTGCGATCAGCGTTGCCAGTAGTGGGTTGTGCTCAATATTTAAAGATTTATTTCTGCCTCAATTATCAGTCGAACAGCGTTGTCTGCAAAGATCAGGCTGTGTGACGGTTTATTCCATGCTCAGTCTTCGTAGACTTAGATAGATAACCTGATTTTTGCAGATGATGCTGCAGTTACGACCCTCTCTGAGGAAGAATTACAATGTCTGCTATCTGCATTCTCCAATGCTTGTTCAGAATTTGGTTTAACAATTAGCAAAAAGAAGACACAGATTATGTCACAAGGTGCACGTGGGGTACCATCAATCTTTATTGACGACGCCGAACTAGAGATGGTAGACCATGTAATAATAATGTTTCCTATAGTATTTTCCACACCTGTATTTTGTATGTTTTGCAACTATTAAACCAGTTGTACATGTACAGTTAATGCAGTGTTTTTCTTAAACCTGACGATGTAAAAATAAGAAAATGGTGTAGAGATGATATAAATGGCAGGGACGCAGAGGTGTTTCCAAGGCACCAGGGCCGGGTTATATACTGGCCAAGACCTATTGACGTGTCCTCGCCGAGCGTCCTGGGCAACAGGTCCCTTCGGGGTCCTGGCTGAAGTCAATAAGATCGCCGATTCCTCCGAAGTCGGAGAGTGTCTGCCTGTATGGCGAGGAACCACCAGTCTGCACACCAATAAGCCAGACATGGGACAACGGATACTCACGCAAACCTCAGGTCCTGTATGACATCACACTGATGTTGGACAACAGGATGCCTTCATCCGACATTCAGGACTTTGCGTTGGAGTTCAAGCCAACGAACACAAGCAAGCAAGCATATAAATGGCACAAAATTAACATCGAAAATTATGATTTATAACAATAATGTCAAGAACCTGAATTCATACAGGCATGCTGGCCACTTCATTCATCCCTCACGATCACAAACACGATGGTATGAATGGTATATAATAAATCAATATTTATTCTACACAATTACTATCAGGCGATCTGGCCATACAGATATATACAGCTCGCTTCTCGAGCATACATTAATCGCATTCAAATACTCAAACACATTATTCAATTCACACTCGCTACTCTAACTGCGTCCTGTCTAAACTACACAGTGGCTAGAGTAACACCACACAGGTCTTGTCGCTCTAACTGTCAAGTCCGGTCTGCCCGAGTTTACAGGTCTCGTTCAGTTACTGGTCCTCAGTCCTCGTGCGGTCAGCAGCGCTGCGTGCTGCGTCACTTGTCACGTAGTTCAGTAGTCCAGTTACTCGTTACCCTACAGCTGTACTACCGTTCAGTCTGTTTACGGTAGTTCCCCGTGGCTAACGTCCACTGTCCTATCTTGGGAGTTGATCCCCGTCGTGTCCTAGTTATGACACGTGCGTGTCCTATCCATGTCCTAGATATGACACGTGCGTGTCCTATCCAAGTCCTGTCCTACACTGTTTGGAGTTATATCTCTTTATAGTGTCTCTCTCTCTCTCTCTATCTATTCTCTTGTAAAGGTCCTTATCTATGTCTTGTCTCTGTCCTTTTATTACTTTTGTCTTTGTCCTACTTCTACCTATATATCCAGCTCTTTGACAAATAATAAAAAAGAAATTTATGATATATTTAACTTAAATATTTTTATAACATCACTTCACATTACTGTAAACACAGCGTACTCAACTTACGACCATATCGTGTTACGACCGGTCTGTCGGAACCGATCGTGGTCGTAAGTCGACGACTAGCTATAAAAAATAAATAAATAATAATCATAAATAAATAAATAAATAAATAAATAAATAAATACAGGGTGTTTGCAATCAAATACTGGAAATATATTATTGGAGGAAAGTGCTAAAATGAAGAGGTGGAATGAGTATGTAAGAGGATTATATTATGGAGAGAAAGAAGCATTAACATAAGAGAGTAACTTAGAGGGTCCTCCATTTCAAAAGAAGAAGTCGCTGAAGCTATCAAACATATGCTGAAAGGAAAAAAAGCTGGATCTTACGCTGGCATCAGTGACTCTCCGTAATGACACACTGAGGCGCTGATGATATACTGGCAGGTCTTACACTGGCATCAATGTCTCTTCATACTGACACATTGAGGCGCCAATGATATACTGGCAGGTCTTACCCTGGCATCAGTGACTCTCCGTACTGACACACTGAGGCGCTGATGATATACTGGCAGGTCTTACACTGGCATCATTGACTCTTCATACTGACACACTGAGGCGCCAGTGATATACTGGCAGGTCTTACCCTGGCATCAGTGACTCTCCATACTGACACACTGAGGCGCTGAAATGCCATCGTTGTGTTCATACTGACGAGACCCTTCACTGCATCTCCAGGTGGGACATCATGGAACCCAAACATTAGCTTGGATAATAAAAGGAAGGGTTGACTACGCTCTCTGCTGTGAGTGAGTTTGTTTAGTTACATACTTTCTAGGCTCAGATTTTGCACATTTCTTACTATGATGGTAAACAATTAGAGCTGACGTCTTGCACCCACCGCTTGAAGAGTTCATGAGCACCTTGTCGTGTGTGCCAGCCGGGACTTAACATAATGATCATGAATGCTCACTAGATTCCATAACTACGGAAACAATTGGTCCCCAGCTGACATACGGTAAACGAATAAGGCACTTACCTATATGCACTAACTGGTCGCAGTAACAGACCAACCACGCAATAATGAAGCTCGAATGCAGAAAGAAGCATGTAGACGCCCCTGACTCCATATTCTTCTTTGACGGCTCGGACAATAAAAGGGCCAATAATATACGTTGCACTTCCACCGCAGAAAGGGATAATAGTGGCGCGTGATCGGTAGCGTTTAAAATACTGGGGTATCAAAGCCATCGACGGCACATAGTTGAGCCCACTGACGATTCCTGAAATGTGAAACCAATAAATAGTATTACTATCAAATTATTATTTACATCAAAATTAATATGCAACACTTCTAAAATAGAACATATGTATCTTAACTCACACGGTAGTGCTGTACTGGCACCTTGTCATCTTGACAGAGATAGTTATTGTCCTTCAAAATGAAAGGTATAGTAACCTCTGCATAGCACAAACCATGAGCTGAATTGTAGAGACCACATATTGCCCACGCAGCATCATCACTCTCTCGGCCTGCTTAGTTTAGTCCAGAAGAAAGGTAACACCAATACATCTGGAACAATGTATTTTAGTACACTGTGTAGGCAGAGAGAGGGATCACACGTTATAGTCTATTTACATTTGCTTTCCCCCATGTAAAATGCATATCTCAATAACCAACTGAGGGGAAATGATGATATTTAGCATATAACCTTATAATTATGTCCACCGAATAAACAAAATTTTGTTCTGGAGATTGTACAGATTTCAATGTTTGTTTATATGCGGTGTATACGGGTCAGAGATGAAGTGCAAAGTGTGAAATGTATAACATCTTCACACGAAAACATCAGCGTTCAATAGTGGAATTTCTCTTGCAGCACAAGAATGACATGTGACAAGAACGTCGCGTAGTTGAACGGGAGTGTTCAGAAGTGTCGCCAGTATTTCTACCGGTAGTGGGTGTTTTCATGAATCGTGATTATTTTATAAATGTTACCATTTATCGCTACATCTGAATGTGTGAATATTGTTGAATGGGAGTGAATGTGAAATGTTGTGCACTACAAAGCATCGCTATGAAGCTGTACACATATTTTTATTAAGAAGCTGATCGCAGGAAGCTTTTTCATACAATTACAAATCCCGAGAAAATAACAGGGTTTGCATTGTGTTTGATTAAACGGTCATTACGTCGATGGGTGCAAGAATCTGGAATAAAACCACAACACAATAAGCAAATGGTAGGTTGAAAGGCAATTGTAGACAGCTTTGACAGGGATGTCATAAGGCGACCTATTATAAAAGTGATGGATACCAAAGAAACAGTGACTGTAAAAACACTTCGGGCTTGGTTCAGAAAGAACAATGACATAGCGCTATCCAAAACAACTTTGTGGAAAATTATATGGGCATTAGGCTTCACGTTTGGAAAGTAAAAGGGAGGTAAAAATATCATTTGCGAGCAACCGCATTTAGGAGCCATGAGAAGCAAATACCTACGAGAAATAAGGTAAATGCGCAAAGAAAATCATGACATAGAGTATTTGGGTTAAACCTGGATCACCACACAAATGAAAAGGAATGGTAATCAGTGGATGGAAAGATACAGCGATATGTGCCCAGTAGTAAAGGACAGCGTTTGGCCATAGCCAATGCTAGTAGTACTCATAATGGCTTACTACGAACGGACTGGACTCGTGTTCGTATCAAAGCAGACAGACAATAGGGATTATCATAATGGGATGAATAGTGATGTATTTAGAGATTGGCTCGAGAATACACGCTTCTATCCCTAGATAGACCGTATTGTCTAACTTTGGACAATGCGTCATATTACAATGTTGTTGCCTAAGAAGACAAAATACCTACGGAATCTAGCACAAAGAAAGCAAAAAAGATATGGCTCCGAAGGGAAAACATACCATGTCCAGAAACGCATTTCAATCTAGAACTGTTGTCCCTTGCAAAAAGACGCCAAAAATTATCAAATCGACAAGTAGATAGTAGAACATGGCCATAGGTTCTTGAGACTTCCGCCATACCATTTTCATTTAAACCCTACAGAACTTGTGTGGGCTAAATTTAAAGGACAAGTGGCAGCTGACAGTACTACATTCTCATTGTCTGACGTCAAGATACTAACCCAGTTCGCGCTATTAAATATTGATACAAGTTAGTGGAAAAATGTGAGGACCATTTGTTGAAAGAGGAAGATGACTATTGGAGAAAGGATGGATTGCATTTTATGCAACCGAGAGCAGCCATTAACCTACTGGAATCGTCCGACACAGATAAAGATCTGGAAAGATCGCTGACATTAATCCACATGCACACCTACTTGGATATTTTTGCTCCAACTATTCAGAAGAAGAATTGCAGGCCCTAAACATTAAAGCATCGGCATAAACAATACAACTTGTCAATGACAACAGTTTTGTATTCCACAGTGATTAATTTTCAGTTCCGCAAGCTCTCAACGGCGACAAACAACTGACATTGGAGAAAAAGAAAACTCTAACGCATTGAATACCAAGAGAAGAGTAATATTGCCGTGGAAACTGACATATTGTAGCATAAACAAGAAATGTGAGAACAAACACGTAGTCAATTGAGGGGACAACACCACGAACATACGAATCAATCTATAAACTTCAATGAAAGACGACCAACGTATACGCCATTAAAAATGAAGCCCCCAAAAAAAACATTCACAAATAATTTTGTCGTGCAAAACAGGTAATTTTGTT